>QNQO01002357.1:0-126845 GCA_003290165.1 Berberis thunbergii
GAGACAAATGCGGAAGATTTGCATGATAGAGCTCTTAAGTGCTAAGCGTGTCCAGTCTTTCCAATCAGTAAGGGAAGAAGAGGTGTCTAATCTCATTGAAAGTATTTCCTCACTGAATGGATCCGCAGTCAATATTAGTAAGATGATTTTCTCGTCAATGAATGATATAATATAAAGGTCAGCCTTTGGAAATAAATGCAAAGACAAACTAGCTTTCATATCACTGATTCGGGAAGCAAGCCGGATAGGAGGAGGGTTTAGTGTAGCTGACTTGTTTCCTACACTAAAGTTCCTTCTTATCATCACTGGAATGAAACCCAAACTGGAGAAGATACATTGGAATTTTGACAGAATGCTTGAAGATATCATCATAGAACACAAAGAGTACAGGAGAACAATTGAGGAGAAGGATAATTATCAAGAGGATCTACTGGATGTACTTCTACGCCTCCAAGAGGATGCTAAACTTTACCTTCCTATCACAACAATGAACAACAAAGCCGTAATCCTAGTAAGTATATAGTAAATTCAAGCCTTTTATTTTATTCTTGGTTCATTTCTACACTTTAAAAACAAATACTGCATAGTGCAATGCTTCGGACTGAAATCCATAAAAATACTATTCTTATACAGCTCAGGCGGTTGCTATCACAAACAATTTAACTTACTATGACCATCCTGCACTATGTTATAGCATTCCATTGTTTACACTCATTTTTTTCAGGATGTCTTCATTGCCGGAAGCGACACTCAATCAACTGTACTAGAATGGGCAATGTCAGAAATGCTGAAAAATCCAAGAGTTATGGAGAAGGCACAAGCGGAAGTGAGACAAGTACTAAAGGGAAATGCAAAGATCAAAGAGGCAGATATTCATGAACTGAGGCTACTGAGCTACTTAAAATTAGTAATTAAAGAAGCTCTCAGGTAACACCCTCCTCTTCCATTCTTACTCCCACGAGAGTGTCTGGAGAGATGCGAGATGGATGGGTACGAAATCCCTGTAAATACTAAACTAATCATCAATGCATGGGCACTCAGGAGAGATCCAGAACACTGGACTGATCCTGAGAAATTTATACCAGAGAAGTTTGATGGAACTATTATCGATTACAAGGGGAATAACTTTGAGTACATCCCTTTTGGGGCAGGTAGGAGAATATGCCCAGGCATATTGTTTGCTTCAACAAACATTGAGCTTGCACTTGCTCAGTTACTATACCACTTCGATTGGAAACTTCCAAATGGGATGAAACCAGAGGAGCTAGACGTGACTGAAACATTTGGCTCTTCAATCCGAAGAAAAAACAACTTACATGTGAGTGCCATCCCATATAGCCCCTAGGAGTAAGACTAAAGATAAGAATAACTATGATGGTCGCCGTATGATCCAAAGACTATGCGCTATGAAGTGTCGGAGTTGAAAAAGACTAAGCATGGCCTTTTCTGTATTGTAGTATCATTGAATAGACCATTGAACTGTTTCTGTAAACTCCTTTTTCAACTTATTTCTAGGTTACTAATGTAACTTTTAAGGGAACTTATACTTAATTGCAAGGATAAAAATAAACACTTATTGTCATTTATTGACATGGATTTAATTGTAAGAAAGTTTATTTTGATTAAAATTAAAATTTTCTAAAGTTAACCATTAAAATCATGAAAAGGGATGTAATGGGTCAGCCTTAAGTCCATACCTCTTTGCTTTGGGCATGGATGAGTTGATGATACATCTTCAAGAAGATGTACCTTGGTGCATGTTGTTTGCATACCTCTTTGCTTTGGTCATGGATGAGTTGACGAGACCTCTTCAAGAAGATGTATCTTGGTGCATGTTGTTTGCAGATTATATTGTCTTAATTGATAAGACTAGTGAAGGTTTAGGTAAAAAATTAGATAGGTGGCGGGAGGCATTAGAGAGTAAGGGTTTTAGAATTAGTCGTTTGAAAATAGAATATCTAGTATGCAACTTTGGTTGTGAATAACAAGGGAGGAGTAATTCAATTTGATATGGAAGGTGTAGAGATTCCAGAGTTTGAGTCTTTTCGATATCTAGGATCTATAATTCAAAAGAATGAGGTTATTGAAGAAGATGTAGGTCATAAGATTAAAGCTGGTTGGACGAAATGGAGAATGAAGTCAGGAGTATTATGCGATAGAAGGACGTCTGCAAGGAGGAAAATGTTATAAGACAATTGTTCGACCAGCCATGCTCTACGGGTTCTGTTGGGCTACTACGGGACAACATACACATAAAATGGCGGGTAGTAGAAATGCGTATGTTAAGATGGATGTTGTGGTAAAATCCGTAAAGATAAAAATAGGAATGAAAGAATTAGGAGATACTTAAGTGTAACGCCATAGAGAGAAAAATTTGAGAAATGTGTTTAACGTAGTTTGGTCACGTGCGGAGGAGACCAAACACAACGCCAATTAAAAAATGTCTAGATTGGCAAGTTAATGGAGAGTGTAGACGGACGAGACGACCGTTGAAAACTTGGATGAAGGCGGTGGAGGAAGACATCCTTGAGTTTGGATTAGGCGAGGATATGGGGGAAAACCTGCATTGCTTGGAGAACTAAAATACGTGTAGCCGATCCCAAGAGTATCAAGAATGGGCTTTGATGATGATAATAATGAACCATTAAAATATGCTAGGGGTAACTGAAAATGTCTCACCATGGACTATGGAGTATGGTCTACATAGTATTTAGTAAGGTCGAGGGACAAGAATTAAAGTTGGATTTAAAATGATATAAACAGAGGGGACGAACTAGTAAATAACCTAAAATAAATAGATAAATAGAAGAATGTCTCAAATTTTTTTTATCAGCTCAATCATTTTCCTTCAAATTCTATCTCGAAAAAAAGGCTAAAATAAAATAAATACTCTTCCCGGGTCTGCTTCAGGCTTATCATAAGTCTAGACTATAGGAGACCTTTAACTACAAAATCACTTGAATAGTACAACCAAATGGGGATGGATGAACCCCATGGTCTAGTCTTTGCGCAAAGGCCTGAAATCCTTGTTCCCAAGATCATTCCTACAACTGTACTAATGTAGTCTTTGCTCCTTATGGGGACTACTAGAGAGAGCTGCGAAAGATTTGCATGATGGAGCTATTAAGTGATAAGTGATAAGCGAGTAGCCTCGTTTACATCAATTAGGAAAGAAGAAGCATCAGATCTTATACAGACTATCTCGTTAAGTGTTGGTTCGCCAGTCAATCTTAGCAAGATGATTTTCTCAATGACTAATAACATTATCTCCAGAGCAGCCTTTGGCAAGAAATGCAAAGGCCGGCCAGAATTCTCTTAGTCGATAAAGGAGGCCTTAGAGTTGGCAGGGGGTTTTGGTATGGCAGATTTATTCCCGTCTCTTAGGTTTCTTCATGTTATTTGTGACATGAAGCCTAAAATAGAGAGCTTGCACTGGAAGCTCGAATTAATGCTTCACAACATCATCAAGGAACACGAGAATAGGATCACATCTGAAACTAACATGGGAGAACTAGACGAAGATCTGGTGGATATATATATTTACACAACTTCAAGAGAGTGCACTTCAACTTTCCAATCACAACCGAGAACATCAAAGTGGTCATCTTGGTAAATGGCTAGTGTAATGAACCAATCTAGTTAAGGGAACAATAATCCAAGCCTGCATGTTCAAATTGGAAAAAGGTTTCTGTTCCTGAAAGATTAGCTAACAAACTAAAGAGAATTTTTTTCCTTCATACTCTTTATACGATAATCTCTTCGTAAACTAATTCCAGCTTCCTGTGTTCTCTCTAGGACATGTTCACTGCAGGTAGTGAGACTTCATCTGCTGTAGTAGAATGGGCAATGTCAGAATTGATGAAAAACCCGAGATTAATGGAGAAGGCGAGGCATGCACTCATCGGAAAGATAAAGGCTGAAGAAGAAGACTTCCATGGGCTAAAGTACTTCCAATCAATTATCAAAGAAACTCTAAGACTACACCCTTTGGCTCCTCTGTTACTTCTGCAAGAATCTAGGGAGAAATGCGAAATTGATGGATATGAATACCTGCTAGAACAAGAGTCATGGTTAATGCACTGGGCATTTGCCGAGATCCAGAACACTGGAGTGAGCCAGAGAGGTTTGAAGGAAGTTCCATTGACTAACAAGGGAGTAAGTTGAAGTACATTCCATCTGGAACTGGAAGGCGGATTTGTCCAGGTATATCATTTGCAGTAGCAACTATAAAGGTTCAACTAGCTCAACTGCTCTACTACTTTGAGTGGAGACTCCCCGATTGCATGAAGTCTGAAGATCTAGGTATGACTGAAGAATTTGGTCTTACTGTTAGAAGAAAAAAATCATTTGACACTTGTTCCTGTTTGCCATTACTTACATTTCTTATCTGGGAAGTAACACCTTGTTAGACAGGGTATATAGATTACCTAAGTTCGCAAATTCTAAATAATTTGTGTACAGAATAAAAAAATGTTCAATTTGTTATCATCTGTAACATGGTATGTCATTAATAGAGTATTTCATAATGCAGATTTACACAGCGAGCATAATGCAACCTTTCATCAAGAAAACCCAAACAAATCAAAACTCGTAAATTTTCCAACATAGAACAGCAAACTACTCGAACTCATCAAACCCCAGAGAACAAAATGGAAGAAACTCCAATAAAACTAAGGGTATGTTTGATTCAAGACAAATTTTTGCCATGAGAAAACTTGAAAAAAATGGAATTTTTTTTTCCAACTTGGGCTCCATATATTTCGGGAAATTTTATTTTCTATGATTCTGATAGAAAAAAATGATAAGGATCATCATAACATTCATGTTCACCATTCTCTCTTCTTCTTTCCCACCTCTCCCTTAGGCAAAATTTCTTGGGAAAAGTTTCTTTTTAACCAAACAAATACACCCCAGGACTCAAAAAGAAGAAATTAAACAAAAATGAGCAAAATTTATGCATACAATCACAAGAAGTAAGAAAAGAACAAAGAAGAAACCTAATAGAACCATTATAAGCAAATATTTCCAAACGAGAATAACTAGATAATGTGAAGTCTAATAAAGTGTTGGGGTTTGGGAAATTGGGGTTACCATTAAAGATTTGAGTGAACCCCACTTAAGATCTTCCCTTGAAACGAAAACCCATTGAAGGAGATTTCGAACGGACAAGAGATGGCGAAGAAGATGAAGAAGAGAAACTAACCAACCTAGAGTTGTAGAGGTATCAAATCAGTGTGATTTTGAGCGGGAGCAAATAGAGTCGCACAAGAAAGAGTGGCGCACGCTAGTACTTTTTATGACTATCCATCCGCATGGTCGTCCTAAACTCCGAGTAAATCCCAAAACGCAGCGACTGCTTCACGCTATTATTTTCTCTTTCTCACACCATTATTGAGTTTTTTTTTAATTTTTTTTACGTGCTCATGCCACCAATAAATATGCATAACTTAATAGAGAAACTCAAATTCAAAATGAAAAACACAAAACAGAGTAACTTTCGACCAATTTAAACCCTCAATTGAGACTGATTGTGAAGTTCATCAAAACACACAAATTGTAATACTCTGAGTTATCTAATAAACACAACTTGAATTTCTTAAAAATATTTTGAATTAAACAAGTTATAGTCATTTTACTAAAATCACACAAATCTGTCTCGCAATGAAAACGTGATAGTGTTTCTGATTTTGGTCAACTTATGTGCTCAATCGAGACCGATTATCAAGTTGATCAAACACAAATATTGTAGTACTTTGAGTTATCTAATAAACACAACTTGAATCACTTGAAAATGTTTTGAAATAAGCAAATTATGACCATTTTACTAAAGTCGCGTAAATTTGTCTTGCAATAAAAATGGGATAGTATTTCTGACTTTCGACCAACTTATGTGCTCAGTCAAGACCGATTCTCAAATTGATAAAAAAATACAAAAATTGTAGTAATTTGAGTTATCTAATAAACACCACTTGAAAACGTTTTGAAATGAGCAGGTTATGGTCATTTTACTAAAGTTGTACAAATCTGTCCGAAAAAATTTGCTGAAAAAATCTCGCCTATAACAATGCGAGGTTTTTGCAAAAACTCGCAGAGTTCCGAGCGAACACGAGATTTCTGAATACATCGCATTGTCTTAAGCGAACAATATTTTTTTGTGACTTTTGAAATTTTTTTGAAGTTTACTTTGTTTTTGTGATTGAAAATATTTTTGGAGTTTTCATGAGATTACTTTGTTTTTTCTGAAAAAATTTTGGGAGGTTGCGATTTGGGGTTTGATTTTGAGGGAGAGGGAAGAGATTTTCGAGGGAGAGGAGAGAGATTGGTTTTGATTCTATAAGGGATTTGAATTGGGGAGAGATTTGCAAAAGATTTAAATGTAGGAGAGGGAATATATTTGAATAGGGAAGGAGGAATGGAGTTTCAATTTGAACGAGGAGGAGAAAAATGTTGGATTTTTGTTTATATAGGTGGTGTGGGAAAATATGGTGGTGTGAGAGAAAATAGGTGGTGTGAGAAAGAGGAAATAGTGATGTGGAGTAGTCGCTGCCAACCCAAAATGAGTCATTTTCAAATCAACGCCCCTTCTATGTTATACAGTTAGGTTGCTAATTAAGTAATTCGCCTTTTACTCCTTAACGGGTTTCTGAGGAGTATTGGTTGGTTTTTAACAATTAGTATTGACCTAGAGGCTGAACTAAGATAATTTAGTATTATGTATGGGCATACCGATAGTTGAGTGAAACTATCAAAGAGGAGATGGATACCAACGGGTCAGTATCAATACAATAGGCAAACAAGGCTAATAACCGGCAAGTGTTAATAAAACAAGCTTGTTGACTTTGAAAGCATGGTGGAATGTAGGGGTGGGCATAGGACAGGATGGACATCATTCCTATTCCATTCAGTTCATTCGGGATCGGGATGGGATAGACCTCATCCCAACCCTTGCCTCATCCTAAACGGGTTCGGAACGGGATGAACATATACTAAATAGTCATCCGATGAAAAATAACAAAAGAATTTCATCTCACACACCAACAATGTCAAATTTGTGTGCATATAACTTTCATCAAAACAATATTAATTGTCATATAAAATTTGTGGAGGGTTATCTCACAATGGAATTAAGTTTGTCAAGTGAATGATGAGAGATTGAATAACCCCTTCATAGATTTGTCTTGCATATTTTCGCAAGAGTTGAAATATCATTCTTACAAGATATAAGAACAATGTTCTCTAACTACATAATTCATAGTGCAAAACTAACCCAAACTATCATTTACTTTTATTTTCTACAAGAATAATTGTCCCATAACCAAGCTAAATTTTGAAAAAGAATAAATATTCATGGATTCTATTTGAATTAAAATATCCAAATTAAAGTTTCTACCTCAAAAAATAGTACCAAATCACACAAGTATTGTTTTCAAATAGTAGATGTTTTGATTTAATTTCAACACATCCTAAACTTTCCTTTAGAAGAGTAGTTTGATTAAAATTAATAATCAATATTAAATAAATAAATTCGGGATGAGACGGACGGGATGGGCAGGATTGAAAATCTCCATCACGATCCCATCTTACTTTAGTACCAAAATGACCCAAAAAAATTGGGACTGGACGATCAGGATCGCGGGATGGGATACCCACCCGTAGTGGAATGTCACAATCCTAGTTAAGCATTTCGTCTTCCGCTAGTTAAGAACTCGGATTTTTTAGTAGTATAGGTGGGTTCTTAACATAGGTATTTTGCTTATGCGTCCACACGAAAAATACAAGAACACGAAGAATCAAGTTTCTTCTAGTCTTCGACACCAATGGAGAACAAAAAAGTCTCCCTATCTGAAGTAAAATTAGAACATTATAAATCTCGTAAGACGTTTTTTTTTAAACATGATTTGAATCTCGAATGGTATTTGAACCTGAATCCGAATGAAAAAGAAAACTTCTAAACTATATAAAAAAGGATTTCATCTCACATTATTCACACACCGACAATGTCAAATTTATGTGCATATAACTTTCGTCAAAACAAATTAATTGTCATATAAAAAATTGTGGAGAATGTAATTAAGTTTGTCAAGTGAATGATGGGAGATTGAAGGACCCCTTTATAGATTTGTCTTGCATATTTTCGCAAGAGTTGAAATATCATTCATACAATATACAATAACAATGTTCTCTAACTACATAATTCATAGTGCAAAACTAACCCAAACCACCATTTACTTTTATTTTCTATAAGAATAATTGTCCCATAACTAAGCTAAAATTTGAAAAAGCTCAACGGTTAGAGCCTGGCGGATGGTACCACTAGGTCATGGGTTCAAACCCAGCTTATGACATCTTTATGGGTTTTGGGATCCTATAAAAACCCTACTTGCCTTAAAAAAAATTGAAAAAACATAAATATTCATGGATTCTATTTGAATTAAAATATCCAAATTGAAGTTTCTACCTAAACAAATAATACCAAATCAAACAAGTATTGTTTTCAAACAGTAGATGTTTTGATTTAATTTCAACACATCCTAAACTTCCCTTTAGAAGAGTAGTTTGATTAAAATTAATAATCAATATTAAATAAAAAAATTCGGAAAGAGACGGACGTGATGGGCATGATTGAAAATCTCCATCACGATCCCATCATCTCACTCTAGTCCCAAAAGGATCCGAAAAAATTGGGACTGGACGATCATGATCGCGGGATGGGATACCCATCTGTAGTGGAATGTCACAATCCTAGTTAAGCATTTCGTCTTCCGCTAGTTAAGAACTCGAATTTTTTAGTAGTATAGGTTGGTTCTTAACATAGGTATTTTGCTTGTGTGTCCACACGAAAAATACAAGAACACGAAGAATCAAGTTTCTTCTAGTCTTCGACACCAATGGAGAACAAAAAAGTCTCCCTGTCTGAAGCAAAATTAGAACATTATAAATCTCGTAAGATGTTTTTAAAAAAAAAAACATGATTTGAATCTCGAATGGTATTTGAACCTTAATCCAAATGAAAAAGAAAACTTCTAAACTATATAAAAAAAGGCAACAACTACTCCACACCACCAAAAATGTTTTCTCACACCATCATATATATATATATTTCTACTAACCCACACCATATATATATATATATATATATATTTCTACTAACCCACACCACCACCACCTTCAAAAACAATAAGTTAACTTAAAAATAGGGTAACTTTCGTTCAATTTAAACCCTCAATTGAGACCTATTCTAGTTGTAGTACTATGAGTTATCTAATAAACACAATTTGAATCACTTAAAAATATTTTGAAATGAGCAAGTTATGATCATTTTACTAAAGTCGCACAAATCTGTCTGGCAATGAAAGCGGGATAGTATCCTTGATTTTCGGCTAACTTATATGCTCGATCAAGGTAGATTCTCAAGCTCATTCAAACACTAAAATTGTAGTAATCTGAGTTATCTAATAAACACAACTTGAATCACTTGAAAATGTTTTGAAATGAACAAGTTATGGTCATTTTACTAAAGTTGTGCAAATTTGTCTTGCAATGAAAACGGGATAGTGTTTCTTATTTCGGCCAATTTATGTGTTCGATTTAGAGCAATTCTCAAGTTGATCAAGACACAAAAATTGTAGTACTTTGAGTTATCTATTAAACACAATTTGAATCACTTGAAAATGTTTTGCAATGAGTAAGTTATGAGCATTTTACTAAAATCTCACAAATCAGTTCGAAAAAAATTTCGCCTGGAACAATGCAAGGTTTTTCCAAAAACTCACAGAGTTCCGGGCGAACGGGAAATTTCAGCAAATTTGTTTACTGTTTGCCCTAAGCAATTTTTTTTTTTTGTGATTTATGAAATTTTTTCTAAAGTTTACTTTGTTTTTGTGATTGAAAATATTTCTGAAAGTTTTTCTAAAGTTTCCATGAGATTACTTTGTTTTTTCAGAAATTTTGATTTTTAAGGGTTTTTATTTTGAGGGAGATGGAAGAGATTGGTTTCGATTTTGCAAGAGATGTGAATGTGGAGAGAGATTTGCAAGAGATTTGAATGTGAGAGAGGGAAGAGATTTGAATGGGGGAGAGAGGAATCACGTTTCGCTTTGAATGATGAGGAAAAAAATATTGGTTTTTTGTTTATATAGGTGGTGTGAGAAAGAAAGTAAGTGGTGTGAGAGAGTAGAATGGTGTGAAAAAACACTTATGGTGGTGTGAAGTAGTAGCTCCCTATAGAAAATTTCAGGTTTAGGTTCTGAGTGAGGGTGTTTGGTTGCATGGAGTCTGGTTTTACCCTCTTAGGCAATTTTGAGGTTGCAACCATCAAATTAGATCAAACGTGTGAGTCCCATAAAAATGGGAATGTTCATGGGAATTCAACTCCCACATTTGATATAAAATGTTACTGAAATGAATTTGCTTTTCGAGGAGGTAGACTGTATGTTGGATCAATTTTGTTGGTGGCATTTTAGACCGTCAATATAAAACCCCTGAAATAGTGAAATTTCTTATGCGAGTTTATCGTAAAAGCTTAACTAGAACCTGAATCGATATTTTCTTCTTTTCTGGTCACTGTCTACAATATATTAGGTATGTGCATCACTATATCAAATCTCGTAAAAATTTAATCTCTCTACATTCAATTTAAGGATTAGATGTGTAGAAATTGAATAGAAATTTGATTAATTGAGCGTGAAATGTGTTACACTGGTCAGAAATGAGCTGAATATGCCACAACAACATCATTAGAAACTAACTGAAGACATGTTTCAAAGTGGACAAAATCTTCATGGTTTCAAAAAAATAGCTTACCTAAAAGAGTTGCAAGAATTGTGAATCTAACCATATTCTTAGCAAGCACTAACGAAGCTATCAACATTGCAAACTAGAGTAATCAAGGGAATAGAGTGCAGAAGTGTTTGGTTTCAGTGATCATCAAATGTTGTTGCTTTGCATTACCCAAAGTCTACCAAGTCAAGTCGTTCCGAAGTGCATTATTGATTGATTGAGGTCTTGCATTCAGTTTCTACGCCAATCTCCTTCAGGAAAGATAAGCGTAGTGTAGAATTTGTGGCTGATTTAGGCTTTCGTTTCGCTGTCTAATTTTCCGTGGAATTGTTCTAAAACAAATTACTTTCAACTCTTTTGTCATACGTGCAATGTTGGGTCTTGCACGTTCAAAAGTCTCTCTCATTCTTCGCGCACAAGTCTGCCTTGATTACTATATATATATCAAATCAGAAATTCTAAATGTCGAGGTTTTGGGCGAGGAAACCAGCGAGGGAAATGAGGTGGAGGGGTGGAAGCCGTTCAATTTCCTCGTGATACATGCGTTGTTGACTTTTCGTGCGCGCATCCCGAAGGAGGTGAACGGCTCCCACCCCGCCACCTCCCTCCCCTCGCTCATTTCCTCGCCCAAAACCTCGACAGCAAGAATTACTCATATCAAATTTAGATTTCAACTAAAGTATGTGTAATTTAAACTTCCGGTCCCTTCATATTTATACTGTTTTTCCAAAGGAAATATGCATTTATCTTGCTTCCTAGCCATGCTTTCCGTACTAATATGGAGCAGCATCAACACACACTCTATAATTGCCTTCTTCAACAACTCTGCACTGGAGGCGTTACTCGCCTTCAAAGAAAAGATTAATGGTGATCCACTCAACATACTTAGTTTGTGGAATGACTCTGTCCACTACGGTGACTGGAAGGGTATCACATGCGGTCATCACCATCGTGACAGATCACGGTCCTAGGCCTGCAATCGGAAAACCTTGAAGGTGCTCTCCCCCCACATAGGTTTCTTCGAAAAATTTGGCTCGGCGAGAATGACTTTCATGGTTCAATACCACTAGAAATTGGTCTACTATCTAGATTAGAGGTCCTTTCTCTAACTAACAATTCCTTTGATTGTG
Source organism: Berberis thunbergii (assembly GCA_003290165.1). Taxonomy (NCBI): domain Eukaryota; kingdom Viridiplantae; phylum Streptophyta; class Magnoliopsida; order Ranunculales; family Berberidaceae; genus Berberis; species Berberis thunbergii. The sequence continues at coordinate 11,910 of QNQO01002357.1, forward strand.
AAATCCCTACCAATCTCTCGCATTGTTCTAAACTTCAACTAATCAATTTAACAAGCAATCATCTCACTAAGAGGATTCCAGTTGAGCGTACCTCTCTATTGAAGCTTAATTGGTTGTATCTTAGAAGAAATGAACTTACTGGTGAAGTTCCTTCTTGTCTTCACAATCCCTCACAAGTCACAAATTTCGCAATAGCTGTTAACCAGCTAGAAGGAAGCCTTCCTTCATACATTGGCCTTACACTTCCTAATCTCCAAAGATTTGTAGTGGGAGGCAATAAACTGAATGGTCTCATCCCATTATCATTTCCCAATGCTTCAAGACTTGAATGGTTAACACTTGAAGAAAACCAATTTACAATACCTATTCCAAGAAACCTAGGAATGCTTCAAAGTCTTGATACATTATATCTTAATTCAAATCAATTAGGAGGTGATTTGCACTTTATCACCTCGTTAACCAATTGCACCAATTTAGAATTCTTACAGGCCAACATTAATTCTCTCGAGGGGACAATGCCCGACTCAATAGGAAATCTCTCGACCAAACTTACAGACCTATTTTTAGGAAGTAATCAAATTTATGGAATCATCCCAGCTTCAATTAGGAACCTTGTCAACTTAAACTTCCTTGATCTTGATTACACCTATCTTACAGGGGACATCTCCAAAGTCATTAGAATATTTTCTGAAATGCATAGCATGTTTATGAATAACAATGAATTCTCTGAACAAATTTCAGATTCTTTTCATCATAATTCAACTCTATTGACCATTCCAGACTTGTCACAAAACAAGTTACATGGAAAAATACCTCCAAGTCTTGGTAACTGTCAAAGTTTATTAGAACTTTATCTTTTTAATAACAGGCTCAGCGGTACCATTTCCAAGCAAATTGTTGGTCTTTCAACTCTTAAAGTCATCCTCAACTTATCTCACAATGCACTAAGTGGTTCTTTACCATCTGTAGTGGGTAACTTGACCAATCTTGTACAGTTAGACCTCTCCAATAATAAATTTTCTGGAGATTTACCTAGCACTCTTGGCAAATGTTTGAGTTTGGAGCACCTTTCCCTTGGCGAAAACTTGTTTACGGGCAGTATTCCTTAGTCATTGAATGCGTTGAAAGGCTTAAGGGAACTCAATCTTTCTCACAACAAGATATCTGAGAAGATTCCACCATATCTAGGGAGTTTCACTTCTCTAACGAAGTTGGATTTGTCTTATAATCACTTGGAGGGTTCTGTTCCAAAGCTCAATGTCTTTTTCAATGCTACTGCGGTTTCAATTGTTGGAAATAGTAAGCTTTGTGAAGGTGTTGTTGAACTCAAGTTGCCTCCATGCCAGATTGACAAGAAGGCAGGTGTCAGGACTCAAGGTCAGAGGCCTTCCTAATGGTCTCAAAACTCAATGTTCCCTTTTGAAAAGTGCCCAAATGCTTAGCATCTATAATATAGGGGGAAGGTTTGAGCTCTTGACTGTGAGGACGTGTTGCCTCCATTGCATAGTCGGGCCAGACTGTACCGCTAGCATTTTTATTATTTTCTTTGCATTGCTTTTCAACCTCAAACTTGTATTTTCTTCGATCGATAGCATCGAACTAGTCTTGAGCAACGTCATTCCGAATGTTCCTCCCCATTGTAATCTATTGAATGTGAATGAGAGCTTTTACTAACTATTGTGCATTGTTATATTGTCTACAGATTGATATTGTGCATTCTCAAGTTAATATTTGTGCCCGTCAAAGTAACTACTCATAGGCTTACTAGTGAATTGGATAGCTAGTGCCGCACGGATTACTAGTCCGTGACAGTTGGTATCAGAGCCAGAGCTTGTTGAATGCAAACTAGGATGCAGGAAATAAATGAGCGCCTTAGCGCTATGGAGGAACGACAGACCAGTCGAATGCATAGACTGGAAAGCAGAATGGACCAGCTGAACACTTTGGGAGAACAGATTAGTCGGTTGGATGGACTCTTTTCACTGGCAGACAGAGTGGATTCGCTAGCTGAGCATGTTGATAACTTAGAGGGAAGAACAGTCGCAATGGAAGAGTCGCCTCACCCCACAGCTCAGGTGATGAGTGACTTCCAATTACAGTTGGAGGACTTATTTGCAAGGGTTGGCTTACTAGTGAATTGGATAGCTAGTGCCGCACGGATTACTAGTCCGTGACAGCAGGAAAGTCACAATTTCTTAAAGTGGCTTTGCCAATGATTGTTGTAAGCATTTGCTTGGTTGTAATATTGTGTTTACTTTTCGTGTGGTACCAAAGAAGAGCATCGAAAGCAAAGCTTTCCGCACAATCATTATTCAGTCATCAATTCACAAGGATTTCTTAGGCGGAGCTTCTGGAGGCAACTAATGAATTCTCTGTTGATAATTTAATTGGCATTGAAAGCTTTGGTTCAATGTATAAAGCAATTCTTTCCCAAGCAATTGTTGCAGTTAAGGTAATAAATCTTCAACAACAAAGAGTTTTTAAGAGTTTCTTGTTTGAATGCAATGCCGTGAAAAATATTCGTCGCCGAAATCTCCTCAAAATCATTACAGTGTGTTCGAGCGTGGACTTTCTAGGAAATGATTTCAAAGCACTAGTTTTTGAGTTCTTGCCGAATGGAAGTTTAGAGGACTAGTTACATCCAAAGAGAAAAAATCAATATGAGTTGACAAACTTGAATTTCCTACAAAGGATGAAAATAGCTATTGATGTTGCTTCCGCGTTGGACTATATTCACAACAATTGCCAACCGACAATTGTCCATTGTGATATAAAGCCAAGCAATGTCTTGCTCGATGATGACATGATAGCTCATGTGACCGACTTTGGTTTAGCAAAAAATTTCTCAAACAATACTTACAATTCTTTGCAAAGCCAAGGTAGTACTTTTGCAATAAAGGGATCAATCGGTTATATTGCTCTAGGTAAGAATTTTACACATGAATAAATGTGTTTCTTTAAGCCTTGGTCATTTGGTTTTTCATTTCATATTAAACGATATTTTCTTCTTTATAGTCTGCACCCATAACATGGTATACATCACCGTCACATCTCATCCAACACTTCTAACGATGTTGTGGCATAGTCAACTCATATATGTTAGTAATAATTTTAAATTACTGTGTCATACTTTTCGCTCTCATTTAGTCAAATATTTTCTTTTCAATATATACCATCAATTTATTAATTTTGCCTACCTAATTAAGTTTTCTATAAAACTCATTTTTACCTTTTATTTTATTGAACAATCAACATATATATAAATGATCTTAAAAATGGAGTTCCATATCAAATTTCTATTTGATTTTTTGACATCCAATGAGCTTAAATTACATGTTTTGAGACGTAAAATTTTTATGAATTGCAGAATATGGAATGGGTGTTGAGGTGTCCATGCAAGGAGACGTGTATAGTTATGGGATATTGTTACTAGAGTTGTTTACTAGGAAGAAACCAACAAATGAAATATTTCAAAATGGACAAAATCTTCATGGTTTTGCAAAAGCAGCTTTACTTGGAAGAGTTTTAATCATTGTGGATCCAACCATGCACTACAAGAAATCTATCTTTTACCAACAAAATTATTGCTACAAAAATTGATTTCCTTGTTAATATTGTAGCATTGTCAATGAATAAAAAATTTCCTTGAAAAAGCCATAAACTTGTTACTGTTTTCCAACAAAATATATTTTGTAGGAAACATTCCTTGTTAAATAGGTGGCGGGAAACATTCCCTCCAAACCCAATTTTTTGCTAAATTGATTTAACAATGAAATTATTTTTATTGCCACAAAATACTTGTTCCTTGGTAATTATGGCATCATCTGAAATGAAATATTTTGTTGCTAAAGAATACTAATTTTAACAACAACTAACTTTCTTTGTTAACGAATATTAAATCTTATTCATTCCTCTTTAGTAAGGAAATATGTTTTCCTAGACAATAATCACATTATTAGTAATGATTCGATTCGTTGATAATGATTGATAATTTTTTTCAATAGGTTTTTTCTTGTTAAAGCTCGTTTATTAATTTATAGCAACAAAGTAATATTTCGTTGAGAATTGTCACACTATTGGCAACGTTTTTTATTTTGTTGGAAACAATATATTTTTTAATGAAATCTTTGTAGCTGTGAAATAAGATTTTGTCGGTAATTATAACATTGTTCTTAACAAATTTTTTTCTAAATAAAAACTGATAATTATGTTCATGAAAATTTGTTTCTCATTAAAGTTCACTAACTAATTTATAGCGACAAATCATTATTTTGTTGGAAATTGGTATACTCGCTACAAAAAATGTTTTAAATACTAACAAAATTTATTTTCCTTGTTAATATGTTACTATTTCTAACAAAAACAAATTTCATTGAAAAAACCATAGAGTTGTCACTTTTTGTAACAAAATCTATTTTGTTGGCAACTTTTCTTTGTAAAGAGATGGCAAAAAATATTTATTCCAAAATCAATTTCCCACCCACATTATTTAGCAACAAAATATTTCTTTTTCAACGAAATTTTAGTTTGTTAGTTATAATGACATCATTTACAATAAATTATTTCATTGCTAATAAATATTAATATTATTGACAAACATTTTCTTAGTAAATGCACTATAACACTTGTTCGTGTCTCTTCAACAATGAAACTAAATTTTCACTAGTTAATTACCACGTTATTGCAACGATTTATTTGGTTACTTATAATGAATTTTTTTCATGAAATTTTTTTATATTTAAAGCTCATAGCTTCTTTATAGTGGAAAAATATCAATTCGTTGAGATTTTTTATTAGTAGCATTGATATAATTTCATCTGAAAAATCAAATAAAATTTATTTAACAATACAACATTATTTTACTGTTAATTATAATATTAATGGTGACAATTTATTTCGTTACTAAATATTGATAAATTTTCCATGAACATTTTTCTTATTAAGGCTCATTTTCTTATTTACAACAATTTAATTTAATTTCATTGAGGATATAACCAATTTCAATAACATATAGCATTGAAATGCTATTAATATTTTGTTGCTAATTATAATGGTGTTACTGTGAAATTTTTTTTCATTGCTAAAAGTGGTAGATATTTAACATAAATCTTATAATAGTGAAAATATTTAGTTTTAATTTATAGTGACGAAATATTATATATTGGTCTCTATTATATACGTAGCAATGGTTTTTTTTATTGCAAAAAATGAGAAATTTGATTTAATAAGCTATAAAGGTGTTTCACACAACACAATTATTCAAATAGCTCAATTGGTAAATATTGCAACATATTTTACTATATGTCAGGAGTTCGATTCCCATTAAGCCTAAAAATAAATATATCTTATATGGAATTCCATAATGGGGTCTTATCATCAAGAGTGGTGTCCTTAGAGTTTGGGAGGTAGTGGGTGATGTCTTTAGTGTTTGGGACCTAGATTAGGTCGTCTCTTAGACAACTTTAATATATCGTTTTTTATTGAAAATAATTTCCTTGGTAATTGGTAACGATACCGATGACAACTTTCGTTGATATTCATGCATTTTACCAACGAAAAAAGTTCTATGATAAAGGTTGTTACCTTTGCCAATGACAATTTTCTTTGATGATTTTAAGATTTTTCGAGAAAAATTTTGTAGGTAAATAAAATAGTTCTTGCAACAAACAATTTGTTGGTAACGATATTTGATTTTTACCAATGAATTTCTTTGGTAGTTGTCAATATTACCAACAAAATATTTTCTTGACTTAGCATCCCTTTTACCAACAAAAACTGTAATTCCTTGGCAAATACCTTTAGCTACGGGGGTGCCTCCAGGAACCCACCAACGAATTTTTTTCCTTGTTAAAAGTAGTTTTCAACAAAATTTTGAGTTTTGTCAAGGAAATTTTTTCTTGAAAAAATGCCTTAATTGTTGTAGTGATGTTAGAAAACACTGGCGAAGAGTGACAACCGACCATCAGGAAGGTGGTGTATTGCATGGTTGTTTGTACCAGTGGTAAAGTTTGTTTATTTCACTAAAAAAAGCATGTTACTTATTTTGTTGTGAATTTTGTTTGTGTACTATGTCTTGTTGTTAATTTGTTAAATATGCTAGGGGAGACTTGTTTTATAATTTGGAGTTATTAAATAATGTATGATTGAAGTCTTACAAATGTGATGTTACACCAGATCTATGGCTCAAGTGATGTTTAAGAACTCAACAATAAAGAGGAATATCAAGGCATATTTTATCAAGATGTGAGCCAAAGACTATCATGATGGCGGCCGATGACACTCTGATGCTAAAGTCAGATATAAGGCTCTGATGAAGGCGTAATGATATAAATTGGGTTATATAGTGTATCTTTGTTCATCGACCCCGTGTCCTATTTATAATGCGAGAGTTCTGGTTCAGATAGGCTTTTGGTGGTGTAGTTTAGGAAAAGATATATTACTAGAGACCATTTCCCTGTTAGGAGTCGTCTATGTAAGAGAGTTTCTCTATATGACTTGTGCTTTTAGATCTGCAGGAGATAATTTAATTTTCGAGTGTTGTCCATGCATGGATGTTTCCATGCATGACTTATACTCCGATATTTGTTTCCTAGTCGGAATAAATGTATTGCTGATCTGTCCATCTTAAATGATCTCCCAGATGCTTGCTTTCTTGGGTCTTATGGGTATTAAGCTAACTGTATGACGCGTATGCTTAATAGGGCATTGCAGTTCGGATCCAACTCAATGGATCTTACTTAAAGGGCTTGGTGTTGTTCGGGCTTTGCTAGGTTGGGCTAACAATCGGGTCCATTTGATCTGTTGACGAGATTATTATGACATGTGTACGACGTAGAGTGAATGCCAATTTGGTGTATCATCAGCTACTCCCCCCGAGTTTGTGGGCCAACCCGTCGGTATACTAAGTCATGTATCGAAGGATTGATCACTTATGATCAGTGTTCTAAAAATCGCTAGACGCTGGGCAGGCGGCGAGCAGGTGCCTAGCGCCCAAGGGCCTAGGCAGTCTTAGGTTTTGTATTATAACTTTAATAATTTACAAAAGTTAAGCATAATACTTTATCAATTACATCCAATTTAATGCCAATATACATATGCAAAATTTAAAAACATGAAAAATTAACAATTATGAACAAAATTTATTAAAACTCAAATGACTGAAGTTGGTCATGATGGGTACTTTAGATAAAATTGAATTTGTGGACTAATATCCAAATCCACTCTTTTATTTTTCTTCAAATTGCATTAATAACCTCAGTCATGTTTGATAAAATCTACATCAGTAAAATTGGTACCGACAGATCCTTTAAGAATTCCATTAAGTAATCATCATTTGCTACATTTAGATTTATACTGAATAAAAAATAATTAATTATTTTATTTCTAAAAAGAGGAAAGAAAAATAAAATAAGAGCACAATCAACCTTATTAAAAAAAAAAAAAAAATCGCCCTGACCGCCTAGGCCACCCAGACCCGCCCAGCCATTAATCTGGGCGGTTTTCCACCTTCTAGCACTTAGGCCGATTTTTTGAACACTGCTTATGATGATTGAGTCTGAATCGTTACTTGAGTGGCGCGCTTCATTAATTAGGCGAGAGATTGTTCAGTAAAAAAGGCGAGCAACCTAATTTCTATATAGATCTCCCTTTTATGTAGAGTTTGACTACTTTACTCCGTTTTCAGAGATTCTTCTTTGTTGTTTCGCTTTCGACGCTTTTGTCTTTGTTCAGCTTCTTTAATCAAAAGTTCGTACTTTTTTCCATAGCAGTTCAAAATCAGCCTTCTGACGAACTGTTCACTAAAGGTCGCAAGTTTTTTTAGGAGATCCCAGTCTCTGAGTCAAATCTGGAGGGGATTCAAGATAGTTACGGGATCCCTGAGGATCTGGTGCTCTTCACATTGGGTGCCGATCAGATGCCATTGTCTCCCCCGGAACGGTTTGTATGTTTGCATCGAGGTATGCTTCAAATAAGCATCTATTTTCCTATAATCGAGGAAATCTGGAGCTTTTTGGAGTATCTTGGTGTCCCGCCTGCTCAGCTGGTGCCAAATGGGTATAGGACAGTGATTGTCATTCTGATTAGGGCGATGGATGCTGGTGTCCGATGGTCCCTGAGGGTGATCCAATTGCTCACTTCTCAAATAAATGAGCACGCCGTATGCGTATCGTCACTAGCTTGCTTCAACAACCTATCCAACGATTTCAAGTTCTGGCAGATGCACTGCTTCATGGCTTCTGCGGATTCAAAGTATTTCGAGTTTGGTGGGCGTCCAATCGAGTGGGAGTTCAGGCAACTATGTAAGTCTAGGAGTCGCATGTTCTTTAAAATTCCATGTTGAACGCATGGAGATTGGAGAAGATGTCATTGAATTGCATCATATGAGAGACCACTATGAAGGTATCATAATGCATCTAGAGTGAGAAACTGACCATTAGAATGGTCTATTGCTCAGTTGTTTGTACGAGTACGTGGTAAAGTTTGTTTGTTTCTCTTAAAGTAGCATATTACTTATTTTGTTGTGAACTTTGTTTGTATTTTGAGAACTGTCATAAATTCACTATGTTTTTGTTGTTTTTTTAAATTTTATCAAGGGATACTTCTTGTATAATGTGGGCATATAAAAAAAGTATGATTCAATGCTCTCTAGTTAATAAATTTAAGATTCTTCTACTAGTGTTTGATTTTGGTATGAATGTTCTGTTGAGACATTGAACAATTCCTGAAGTTGTGAAACTTCAAGAAAATTAAACTGGGTACTTGAACTCGTACACGCGACGATGAGTACAGCATGTCGTGAACTATAACAGTGCCTTACAATAGGCAAGCATTAAAACCTGCAACAAAGACTCCAAACTCACTACCATTAAATAGAGAATGTTGTACAATTAAAAACCCTAAGACAAGAAGCTTTAAAAAAAAAAACAGTGATCATCCAATCAGTTTCCCCATATGCATTTCAGAGCGAGAGAGGCGAGGGTGAAGACGAAGAGGTAAATTGCTGAATGAGGGAGGGTTAATTTGTTGAAAAGTAATGTCGGTTGAGATCTCCTTTAAACAGTTCGTTGATGCCCTGCAACCTGCAATACATATATGGTTTATGAAAGATTTTACAAATTTCATTTCTGCAGCAGGTCTCCGCATTTGGGTGCACACCATCTGGTTCCAATATTCTTTTTAGCACACGCCTGGAATAATAATCATAATATTGTAACAAAGATGATTTTTGTGCGGGGTTAACGTGCCAGAGAGACCATGATGAACTTTTTCATAGTTGCAAGGGAGATGCTTTGAGTGTACTCAGATGTAGCGTCTATAGAGGACAAATTAGAGAAAGATGTTTAACATAGTTTGGTCACGTGTGAAAGAGATCAAACATTGCGCTAATTAAAAAATATCTAGATTGACAAGTTAGTGAAGGGTGTAGACAAAAGAGACGACCGCTGAAAATTTGAATGAAAGCGATGAAGGAAGACATCTTTGAAATTTGATTAGGTGAGAATATGTGAAAATACCGCAATACTTGAAAAAACAAAATATATTTAATCAATCCCGAAAGTATTAGGAATAGGGTTTGATAATGATGTAAACCAGTTGTTAACAAAAGTGAAAGACTGAGTTAAAATGTGAACGAGCACTTAAAACATAAATGAGATTCATACTGAGAGATGGAACCAAAAAGACTTGGAAGACTTTTGGGAGACTTTGGAGATGATGCATAGGAGATGCTGTAGTGGGAAAAATGGTGGAAGCTAGTTGGCAAACATTACAAGGATTGATCTCATGATGTGAAGAAATACCACCCAGTCCATGCAATCTATTCATTTCACTTTTCTCTAATTCAAATTTCCATTGAATGGCATCATCTAATGTCTAAGTTTCCAATAACTCATTGATGTAGCAGATTCATGTTTCCCCGGACCTTGACCTTGACCTAGACCTGTACAGGGAATATACATGAGTCAAAGACTATCGTGATGGTGGCCGATGATACTATGATGCTAAAGTTAGGTAAGGTTCTGATAAAGGCGTAATGATGTAAATTAGGTTATGTAGCGTATATTTGTTCATCGACCTCGTGTCCTATTTATAATGCGAGAGTCCCGATTCAGCTAGGTCTTTGGTGGTATAGTTTAGGAAAATATATATTGCTGGAGATCATTTCCCTATTAGGAGTCGTCTATGTAAGAGACTTTTCCTATACGACTTATGCTTCTAGATCTGTAGGAGATAATTCCATTTTCGAGTGTTGTCCATGCAAGGATGTTTCCATGCATGACTTATACTTTGATATTTGTTTCCTAGTCGGAATAAATGTATTGCTAATTTGTCCATCTTAGGTGATCTCCCAGATGCTTGCTTTCTTGGGTCTTACGGGTATTGGGCTTAACTGTATGACGCGTGGGCTTAATAGGGCATTGCAATTCGATCCAACTCAATGGATCCTACTTAATGGCTTGGTGTTGTTGACGAGATTATCATGACACGTGTACTGCGTAGAGTGAATGCCAATTTGATGTATCATCAGCTACTGCCCTCGAGTTTGTGGGCCAGCCCTTCGATCTACTAAGTCATGTATCAAAGGATTGATCGCTTATGATGATTGAGTCTGAATTGTTACTTGAGCGGCAAGCTTCATTAATTAGGAGTGAGATTGTTTAGTAAAAAAAAGCGGGCAACCTGGTTTCGATATAAATCTCCCTATCTACAGAGCTTGGCTTTTTTACTTATTCGTTTTCAGAGATTCTTCTTTGTTGTTTCGCTTTCCACGCTTTTGTTTTTGTTCAGCTTCCTTAATCAAAAGTTCGTACTTTTTTCCAAGGCAGGTCAAAATCAGCCTTCTGATGATTTGTTCACTAAATGTCGCAAGTTTTTTGAGGAGATGTTAGTCTCCAAGTCGAATCAAGAGGGGATTCAAGAGAGTTTCGTGATCCCTGGGGATCTGGTGCTCTTCACATTGGGTGTCGATCAGATGCCATTGTCTCCCTCGGAACGGTTTGTGTATTTGCACCGAGGTATGCTTCAAACAAGCATCTATTTTCCTGTAATCTAGGAAATCTGGAGCTTTTTGGTGTATCTTGGTGTCCCGTCCGCTAATCAGTTGGTGCCAAACGGGTATAGGACAGTGATTGTTATTCTGATTGGGACGAATGATGTTGGTGTCCGAGGGTCCCTAAGGGTGATCCAATTGCTCACTTCTCCTTGGATAAATGAGTACGTCGTATGCGTGTTGTCGTCACCAGCTTGCTTCGACAACCTGCCCGACGATTTCAAGTTCTGGCAGAGGCACTGCTGCATGGCTTCTGCGGACTCGAAGTATTTCGAGTTTGGTGGGCGTCCAATCAAGTGGGAGTTCAGGCAACTACGTAAGTCTAGGAGTCACACATTCTTCAAAATTCTCTATTGAACGCATGGAGATTGGAGAAGACATCATTGAATTGCATCATATGAGAGACCATTATGAAGGTATCAGAATCCATCTAGAGTGAGAAACAAACCATCAGAATGGTGTATTGCTCGGTTGTTTGTACGAGCACGTGGTAAAGTTTGTTTGTTTCTCTAAAAGTAGCATATTACTTATTTTGTTGTGAACTTTGTTTGTATTTTCAGAACTGTCATAAATTCACTATGTTCTTGTTGTTTTTTAAATATTATAAAGGGATACTTCTTGTATAATGTGGGCATATAAAAAAAAAAGTATGATTCAATGCTCTCTAGTTAATAAATTTAAGATTCTTCTACAATTGTTTGATTTTGGTATGAATGTTCTGTTGAGACATTGAACAATTCCTGAAGTTGTGAAACCTCAAGAAAATTAAACTTGTGCGGGGTTAATGTGCTAGAGAGACCATGATGAACTTTTTCATAGTTGCAAGGGAGTTGCTTCAAGTATACTCAGAAGCAGACTAGATGGAGAAATGCAAGTGTGGTACCAGTACATCTCCAAATTCATCCATTTGCAATCACATGCAACAACTCTTAGGACCTTACAATTATTTCCACTCATAGGACAACTACAGCTCCAGTGGTTGACTTGGAAATAAGCTCGATTGATGTCAAGCATACCCAAAATTTTGTATTTCACGTCTCCCCTACTGCATGTCTTGGAATTTTATTTTTTTCAAAGTCTTGTAACAAGTCTCTCTCAAAGAAGATGCATGCATCCATCTTGACCCAAAGGGATCCATCACTGGAAGACTTCTCTAGCAGCTCGAAGTCTACCACGTCAAGTTGTTCCAACCATGGTTTGAAATATCTGAATTTTTGCAGAGCCAAAAACATGATACATATCACTATTTATCTTTCGTATCTTTCACGGTTTGAATGCTCAAAATTTCACTTCTATTCTTTGGTCCAAAGTCTTTACTTCTACTCTTGGTCCTGCACGTCCAGTCTTCCACAAAATCTGCCTAGCTCACCATTTATATATATCATATTAAGATACCAACTGAACTATGTGTGTCCATTAACTTCCTCCTTCATCTTATACAACTTTTCCTCAAGAAAAATGTATTGGTCATGCTTTACAATCATACTCACAGTACTATTATGGAGCAGCTCCAACTCATTCACCACGATGGTCTTCTCCAACAATGGCACATCTGATCGTTTGGCGTTACTGGCCTTCAAAGGAAGGATTAATGGTGATCCATTCAGAGTACTGAGTTCGTGGAATGACTCCGTCCACTACTGTGACTGGAATGGGGTCACATGTGGTCATCGCCATCGTGACAGGGTCGTGGTCCTGGACTTGGATTCACAAAAACTTGAAGGTATGCTCTCCCCCCACATAGGGAACCTTTCCTTTCTACAAGAAATCAGGCTTAGCAAGAATGAATTTCATGGTCCAATACCCCAAGAAATAGGTCGATTGTCTCGATTAAAAGTCCTTTCTCTAGACTCAAATTCATTGAGCGATGAAATCCCTACCAATCTCAGTTACTGTTCCAAACTTCAAGTAGTCAATTTAACACTCAATCATCTGACCGGGGGGTTTCCAATCCAGCTCACCTCTCTATTAGAGCTTACTTTGTTGGATCTTAGCAGTAATCAGTTAGAAGGACACATTCCATCAATGTTAGGAAATCTCACAGCTCTCACTCAATTTGACATTAACAACAACAATTTCATTGGAAGCATTCCTGAAGACCTATGCCAGCTCCAAAGCTTAGAAAATTTTCATGTTAGTCTCAATAAATTGACTGGCACAATTCCTTATTGTCTTTACAATCTCTCACATCTGACACATTTCGCAAGTGCTCTTAACCAGCTAGATGGAAGTCTTCCTTCAGATATTGGCCTTACACTTCCTAATCTCAAAATTTTTTTAGTGGGGGGCAATAAACTCAAAGGTCTCATCCCATTCTCATTTCCCAATGCTTCAAGACTTGAATCGTTAGAACTTCCTGAAAACCAATTTACAGGACATGTTCCAAGAAATCTAGGAATGCTTCAAGGTCTTAGTATCCTATCCCTTTTTTCAAATCAGTTTGGAGATGAAATGCATAGCCTCATCACTTCTTTAACCAATTGCACCAACTTGGAAAATTTAAATTTGTACAATACTTCGCTCAAGGGGCCAATTCCTAATTCAATAGGAAATTTCTCCACCAAACTTATATTTCTAGATTTAGGAAATAATCAAATATATGGAAGTATCCCAGCTTCGATTGGAAACCTTGTGAATTTAAGCATCCTTGATATTTCATACAACCATCTTATAGGTGATATCTCCAAAATCATTGGAGTATTTCCTCAAATGGTTGAACTGTATTTGCATGGTAATGAATTCTCTGGACTAATTTCAGATTCCTTCAATCATAATTCAACTCAATTAGCCATTCTATCCTTGTCCGAAAACAAGCTACATGGAAAAATACCTCCAAGTCTTGGTACCTGTCAAAATTTAGAGGGACTTGATCTTTCTGATAATAGACTTGGTGGCACCATACCGAATGAACTTCTTCATCTTCCGTCTCTTCATAACGTGCTCGACTTATCTAACAATGCTTTGAGTGGCCCCTTACCATCCGAAGTGGGTAACTTGACCAATCTTATGCAGTTCGACCTCTCGGGTAACAAAATTTCTGGAAGTATACCAATCGCACTTGGCAATTGTTTGAATTTGGAGTACCTTTCCATCAGCGAAAACTTGTTTACAGGAAGTATTCCACAATCATTAAGTGCTTTGAAAGGTATAAAGCAATTGAATCTTTCTCACAACAAGATATCCGGGCAGATTCCACCATATATAGGGACTTTATTTTCTCTCATTCAATTGGATTTGTCTTACAATGACTTGACGGGTTCTGTTCCAAAGGTTGGTATCTTTGTTAATGCTACTGCAGTTTCAGTTGTGGGAAATAATAAGCTTTGTGGAGGTATTGTTGAACTCAGGTTGCCTCAATGTCAGATTCACAAGGAGAAAAAATCACGGCTGCTCAAAGTGGTTTTGCCTGTAATTGGCGTAATCCTCTGCTTGGTTTTACTCTTGTGCTTAATATTCATGTGCTACCAAAAAAGAGCATCAAAAGCAAAGCCTACTTCGCAGTCATTATTTATTAATCAATTCACAAGGATTACTTATGCGGAGCTTCTCGAGGCAACTAATAGATTTTCAATTGACAATTTAATTGGTATTGGAAGCTTTGGTTCAGTGTATAAAGCAATTCTTTCCCAAGTTGACACAATTGTTGCGGTTAAGGTGATAAATCTTCAACAACGTGGAGCTTTTAAGAGCTTCTTGTCTGAATGTAATGCCTTGAAAAATCTTCGACACCGTAATCTTCTAAAAATCATTACAGCATGTTCAAGCATTGACTTTCAAGGGAATGATTTCAAAGCATTGGTTTTTGAATTCATGCCCAATGGAAGTTTAGAAAAGTGGTTACATTCTGAAAGAAGTCAACAACTTGGCTTGAAGCTGAACTTCTTGCAAAGGCTAAGCATAGCTATTGATGTTGCTTCTGCACTGGATTATCTTCACAACCATTGCCAACCGACAATTGTCCATTGTGATCTAAAGCCGAGCAATGTTCTCCTTGATGATGACATGACAGGTCATGTGGCTGATTTTGGTTTAGCAAAGATTTTCTCCATGAATAATTACATATCTTCACAAAGTCAAGGTAGCTCTATGGCAATAAAAGGAACAATCGGTTATGTGGCTCCAGGTAAATTCTTGTACCAGTTTTCATGCTTTGGTATATTTAGTTTTGATCTATGCATGTTGTGACACAAACAAAAAAACTGGGATATGATATTATTCTATCAAAACATTATTGCATTACATTATCGAATTGGGATATCTTATCCACACCAATCAGTCGACGAGGGAATCCTAGAATATTTGGGTGTTCTCCCCAACCAACTTTTTTTCATGTACAGTTAGAACCTACAAAGTGTTTGTTGGTCTTAGTAATTTTTATTTGATGGTTTGTAAAATTTCATGATTTTTAACCATAATGATTCTGAATAAAATGTTTTTATGGTTTTTATCGAAAATCAAATGGGATAACCTAGTCTCTTTTTCCAGTTTACACTCCAACTATTTTAATGTCTGCTCCAAAATTCTAATAATCAATTAATGTTCTCACCATTTCATTGTATTAGATGTTATTATATAATCTGATTAAAAGAGTTTCATTAATTATATGTAAAAGTACTTTTGAATAGGGCATGAAGCTAGCACAAAACAACAAACAATTGTATTATTTGTTCCATGTTAAAAAAATATTTGGTTCGAAGGGAGAGAAGATGGTGATGTATTATTGTATTATCTAGTCAAATTTCTATTCTAGTTCTTAGTACCTAACAAGCATTTAGTATAAATTCATCAAACTAAAGGTTTATAATTTGCAGAATATGGAATGGGCGGTGAGGTGTCCAAGCAAGGAGATGTTTACAGTTATGGAATAGTGTTACTCGAGATTTTTATCGGAAAGAAACCAACAGATGACATGTTTCACAATGGACAAAATCTTCACCATTTTGCTAAAATGGCTTTGCCTGAACAAGTCATGAACATTGTGGATGCAAGTATGCTTTTACAAAGCACAAATGAAGCTATCAACACTGCCAACCAGAGTAATCAAGTGACTCGAGTGCACAATTGTTTGGTGTCATTGATAAGACTGGGAGTCACATGTTCTGCTGAATCTCCTGTTGAACGCATGAAGATCGAAGAAGTCATAACTGAATTGCATCATATAAGTGACTATTATCAAGGTAATAGAATCCATCTAGAGTGACAAACAGAACAGATCGGGATGGTGTATTGCACGGTTGTTTTTACAAGTAGTAAAGTTTGTTTGTTTTGCTAAAAGAAGCATTGTTACTTATTATCTTTTGAAGTTTGTTCGAGTTTCCATAACTTGTTTGCTTCTTTGGAAATGGCATCAATTTACTATGTTCCTGTTATGTGTTACCAAATAAACTGATACTTCTTATATAATGTGATGATACCAAATAAAGTAGATTGAAGTCTTACGTTGGAGATGTTTGATTTGGTACGAATGTTTTGTGGAGGCATTGAAGATTCCCAAAGTGGTATTCAAGTTCATGATGCAGAGTTTAAATTGGGTAGTGAGGTATCAATTCAAGGTGAGGTTTAAGAACTTAACAATGAAGAGGCATATCAAGGCCTCTTATCAAGGTGTGTGGTTGTGACACCCGTAAATGAAGTTTTATTCATAGTTCAAACGTAACATTCATATGAGTCATGCATGTACACATGAAGCAAGATAAGTGGTATAATATATAGTAGGAAGGATCTATGCATTGAAAGCTGTTGAACATGGAATTTATTCCGGCAAACATGGTGCACCAACTTTAAATGTACAATTTAGTTCTAAAGCATACAAGAAGAAATTGTTAAATATATACGTCTGATCATGTCGCAAAGATGATTTTTGTGCAGGGTTAATGAGCTAGAGATACCATCATAAACTTTTTCATAGTTGCAAGGGAACTGCTTAAAGTGTACTCAGGCCTGTATCTGAGGGCAAGCCAGATGAAGGTTGGCAACTCAGAAGTGGACTAGATGGTTAAATGCAAGAGTGGTACCCGCACAGCTCCAAATTCATCCTGTTGCGATAACAAGCAGGACCTTAAAATTATTTCCCATTCATAGTACAAGTCTGAAAAATATCATTCTTTGTTGCAAATTTAAGTGAATACTATTAACTTGATTTACACATTTCATCTTGTATCACGAACACCACAAGGCTCAGTTCAATGAATGAAAAACGAGCAATCACTATATGCATTTCAAAGAAAACATTAATTGACTGTTCAAATTTAATCATAAAAGCAAGAAGAATTCCACACTTTTCTTCATCAACTTAACTATCACGTACTGCATTGACAGATCTAAATGCATCCATGCATCTTTACTTGGAAGACTATAACTAAGGGTTTTTAAGTGCATCGCTGATTAATTGTGCTTTGGCATTCAGTTTCCACTCAAATCACTTTCAGAAAATAATCAAAGATAAGGGTGTAAGTTAATGGCTCATTTTGGGTTATGTGCTTGTCCAAAGTCTTTACTTTTTACTCTTGGTCCTGCACGTCCATAGTCCTCCAAACAATTTGAGTGTCAAAGGCACGGGGATTACCTTAGTTTATAGTACATTTCATAGTAGTATTTTATTATTCCCTGCCGACTGGGACAAACTAATGATTGGAGATAAAGGTTGACTAGGATTGAAAGTTGAAAAATGTATTGGTGTTGCTTTACAATCATACTCACACTACTAATATGGAGCAGCACAAAGGGAATAGGAGAACAAGTATGCCTAAGAAGGATGAAGAGGATATAGTCGATGTACTTCTACGCCTGCAAGAGAACAATAACCTTGGGTTCCCAATCACAAACGAAAACATTAAAGCAATAGTCCTAGTGAGTATACTTGTGCCCTGATTAATTTACGCTTGATTTATCAATAATTGAGTTTCTGATAATCATTTACGTTCTTATATGTCATGGAATTCAATAGTTTTTCTCATTTTCAGGATATATTTACTGCTGGAAGTGAGACTTCATCAACTGCAACAGAAAGGGCAATGTCACAAATGCTGACGAACCCAAGAGTTATTGAGAAGGCTAAAGCAAAAGTGAGAAAGTGCTTAAAGGAAAGCAAATCATGAAAGAGGCAAATATTCATGAACTAAGCTACTTAAAATCGGTAATCAAAGAAACTCTCAGGTTACATCCTCCTCTTCCATTATTACTCCCACGAGAGTGTAGAGAGAGATGTGAGATAAATGGGTATGAAATCCCTATAAATGCCAAGGTTATCATCAATGCATGGGCTATCGGGAGAGATCCAGAACACTGGACTGATCCTGAGAGATTCTAACCAGAAAGGCTTGATGGAATCGATGTTGATTATAAGGGGGCTAACTATGAATACATCCCGTTTGGAGCTGGTAGGAGGATACGCCCAGGCATATTGTATGATGTCTCTAATGTTGAGCTTCCCCTAGCTCAACTATTATACCATTTCAATTGGAAACTCCCCCAATGGTGTAAAACCAGAAGAACTGGACATGACTGAGGAGTTCGGCACTACAGTTCAAAGAAAAAATAACTTGTATGTGACTGCTATCCCTTACCGTGCTTTTCCTGCCGAGTAATATCTTCCTAAGACAGGTTGTTCACATACTTCTTTGAGTGAAAGCAAGGGAAGTTATGTGCTAATGAGGGATTCCCATGTTCTGATGAATGTTAAATAAAGGTTGTGAACTGTTTCCACTTTCACACTCATTAGGATTCAATCAGGCCTTCAATCACTCACGCACCTACCGTATTAATATACAAATTACATCTACATTTCTACAGTATAGAATTTGGATCATCTTTTCTTTCCTTTTTTTTCATTTCACATGTATTATTATAATTAGTCCGTTTAGTGCAATATATCTTCACATGCTATTTATTGATGTTGACCAAATTATTATTGTAATTATTGTAGCATCGTCATCGTTTAATTTTTTTATTGTGTGACTAAGTTTTTACTGTATAAAGGGAGAGTACACAGAAGAACAACTGCAATGATAAGGTGGATTTGCACCCAGAAAAAGGAAAAATCAAATCAATGTTCAACTTTCTGCTCCTATCAAACACTATATAAATAGTTTTATTTGCAAACTGTTAGTTTGACCACATGTTCCAACTTGTTAAAGTTCCTGCGTTATCCTCTTTCAACATAATTGAAATTTGTTCATATTAATCAATATACATTTCTTGGTCGAAAGTCAAAAGTCAAAAGATATATTTTAACCAGACAAATAGACAGATTTCAAAGGAACAGATACACAGCAGAAAAGAAGATAGTATAGTGTCCTTTACAAAGAGAAGGGAATGGTGCCTCTTACCATTGAAGAGTAACAAACTTCCAAGTCATATGTCAAGGATCAAAGTTGTAAACTGCGTTTTTGGATGGAGGAGCTAAAACCTGCATTGTCATATAGATTATCTAAAACAGAGCTAAATTCTGATGTTTAATATTATGTTAAAAGCATACAGTTTACTGACTCATTCGGAATTAACCATCTTTCTCTGGAAAAATGATGTGCATGACATGCATTGTGATGTGACCTATGATACAAATGTCAGGTCATTAGTTGTTTACCCAACAAATATCAGAAAGATCAAGTGGGTATTCTCAAATTCTTTTCTTATACAATTTAACCTGTGACTTTGATAGGAATAAACAGTCCAAGCAAACTAAGTATTCCTTTATGTAATGAAAACTTCTTCTAATAATTTTGTTAGCTAGTCATATAATAAGTCAATAGATACCCCCAAACAACTCAAATACAGGCATATTGGTCTTGCATAAATCAAAAAATGAAAAATAAAAACAAAAGAAGTAGATGTTACTCCTTTGCAACATACTCAAATCTCATAAATAGAGCATACGAAAAGATTTCAATTTCTTGATATCTGTCCTTCATGGATCTCCCTGTCCATTATTCACTTTTCTCCTGTTGTCCATGTTGGTGAGAAAAGGCACGACATCCAAAACTCAAATCCAAATTCAAAGCTACCCTCAGGGCCACGGAAATTACCAATCATAGGAAGTGTGCACCACTTGTTAGGCTTACCACATCACTCACTCAGAAATCTAACGAAAAACATGGATCCCCTGTGCACTTCAACTAAGTGAAGTTCCTACTATTGTCATCTCTTCACCAAAAAAAGCTGAAGAGGTGATGAAAACGCATGACCTCGTGTTCCTTAACAGGTTTGTGATGCTTTTCATAGAAATTGTAATTTACTGTAAGATATGGCATTTGCTCCTTATGGAGAATTTTGGAGACACCTACGTAAAATTTGCACTTACAATCTTAAGTGCTAAGCGTGTACACTCAATCCAATCAGTGAAAGAAGAAGAGATATCTAATCTCATAAAAAGTATCTATTCATCGGATGGCTTGATAGTCAATTTCACGGAGAGAATTTTCTCATTGACAAATGACTTAGTTTGCAGAAATAGTGTTTGGTAAAAGATGTAGAGATAAAAGAAGCATTCTTATTGCCAGTTCAGGAAGCACTTATGTTATCTGCAGGGTTCAGTATCGCTGATCCATATCCCTCGCTGAAATTCCTTCATGTCATGAGTGGGACAAGAGCTAAGGCAGAGCGAATACATCAAAAGCTTTACTGGAAACATCATTAACCAACACAGAGAATCAAGAACAAGCATGCCTAAGAAGGACGTGATGACGAGGATCTAGTCGATGTACTTCTATGCCTGAAGGAGAAGGAATTGTTTTGTTTTCTTCACGCGCTATCAGCACCACAACATCCACTCTGCATCACCACGGATCAGGGGACACATTTATTCTTACCATTTTTCTTATTTTAGTTTGATAAGTTAATTATGTATTGCTATTCAAACATGATTAATATGTCTAGCTAAACTCCCTTTTAGCTAGCAGTGGATTCGAAGCCCCGAACATGTGTTTTGTAAACTAACTAAATTCAATGTTTCCTCGCTGATTAGTGATTGTGTTTCAATCTTTCCTCGCTAATTAGTGATTGTATTTTGCTTAACTGCTTTATAGATAATTTTTCTTTGTATGTTTGTTAAGGTGACCAACTTAATAAGCATGCTAGGATATGGGGCTAGAGTATAGAAGAGTTTACTTAATCGTTATAATCATGTATTCACAAGTAGTAAATACCATGGAACGTTGGTAAAGTTAAGCAAAATGCTAAGTTTAAAACAAGATGTTGATCATACTTGTGATTGCCTAGTCAGTATTCATATTTTCTATAGAACTTAACGATCTTGAATTGTTATCTAACTTGCGATCTTGGATTGTTACGAGCATATGTTTGGTGTAGGGGTGAGCATCCCATCCCGAGATCCCGAACTCGTCCCGATTTTTTGGGTCCTTTTGGGATTGATCAAACTCATCTCGATCCCGTCCCGTCCCGATCTAGAGTGGGATGGGATCAGGATGGAGATTTTCAATCCCGCCTATCCCATCCCGTCCCGAATTTATTTATTTAATAATTATTATTATTAATTTTAATCAAAATATTCTTCTAAATTAAAGTTTAGGATGTGTTGAAATTAAATCAATGTAAGATGAAATTCTATATGAAATCATAAGGAATTGAATCATTAATTCTAAATGAAATTTAATATTTATTTGCCTTTCAAAAAAAAGTTTAATATTTATTTATTTAATATCTATTATTATTTATGATGTAAGTTATATGTATATAACATTGACATTATTGGTGTGTAAGTAATGTGAGATAAAACTCTTTTTGTTATTTTTTATTGGAGAATTATTTAGTACGTGCTCATCTCGTCTCATCTCGTCCCGCTCCGATTCCGTTTGAGATAGGACGAGGTCGGGATGAGGTATATCTGGTCCCGTCCCGATCCTGAATGAACGGGATGGGTCCATCTCGTCCCATCCCGTCCCGTGCCCACCCCTAGTTTGGTGTGTGGAGATAAAACCCTTAGCTAATTCCTTATCATCTACTTCTCAAGTTTTTATTAGTAATAATCTTAATTATTTTCTTAGTTCAAAATTAGAAAAACCAATCCCCCAATATTTTCTTATTCAACTTGTTAGTTATCGTTAGTTAGCGAGCCCTCTAATCCCCAATCTAGTACGATTTCTACTTATGATTTACTACGACTACAAAACAGGGTATTAAGTTGTGTGCTAGTAAAATAGTGCATCACTTATATTGAGCATCCACTTGCTCAACTCTTATACCACTTTAATTGGAGACTGCCCAATGGGATCAAACCAAAAGGCCTGGACATGACACAGGATTAACACTACAGTTTGAAGAAAACCAACTTGTATGAAATTTTTCTAGAGAGTCAAGCCTGACCCAATATCGTCCATCATCCTCGAGAAGCGCATATCTAGGATGATGAACGGTATTGGGCCAGGCGTGGCGCGAGCCTGGCTGCTTGGCCTAGCTCTCTAGAAAAGTTGACTTGTATGTAACTGCCACCCTTATAATCCTTTACTTACCAAGTAGGACCATTTTAAGAAAGGCTTCAGATCCTTCATTGAATGAAAGTTGTGTGAATGAGAGATTTCCAAGTTCTGTTGAATGTGAAATAAATTGTATATTTTTAATGAGTAAATTTAAAAGGTTGCATAATTGTTTCTTGTTTAGTTATTCCATGCAACTTACTGTCATGTAAGATGACATAGACAGCATCTGCATTATAGAGTTTTGATCATCTTATTTTTTTCTCTCACTTTCAACATATATTACTATGATAATTATTCATAATTATTATTTATATCATTACTAACATTTCCTCATCATTTTATGTTTAGTTTAAAAAACCTAAGAAAGGGCATTTTGTATTAGTAGGGTTGGTCCTTTAGTTGATCTTCATTTTTGGCCTTTCATCGTATCCAGTGTAGTCAAGGCGACTGCCTAGGCGTGCCTCAAGGCGTTTTTACAGAATTTCGCCTAATTGTGATGCAATGTTGTACAGTGAAATGAGGCATCTGCCTCATACCTCAACCCAAAAATGGTTGCAGCCAGCCCAATTGTAGCTCATTTACAATCCATTTGTAGTCCAATTGCAGCAAAAAGAGATTGCAACCCACTCTGGCATAGGGTTTTATGTTTCTTGATGTAATATTTGATAAATTGATAATAAATGATAAATTTATCATTCTTTTTTGTTATTTTGGAGAAAACATATGATGTTTTGATCAATCTGTGATCAACATCAATCTTGATTTTTCATAGCATAGTTTAATGATTTTTATACTTTTGGAATACCAATAGTGATCATACTTGTGAATTTTTACCAACCATTCCAACAATTTCTTCTAACAAATGCTCAATACTCTCAAGTTTCTATTCTTTCAAGATTATTGATTTTTAATAATTTAGTGGATGTTTGCAAGTTACTTGACACCTATGTAGTGCATCTTTTCGCTATGCTATACAACTTTATTATATTTTTGTTTTAATTCTAGGTAGTTGTCACTTTTTGTACTTATTTGCTGATGATACTTATCAAAATGATGATGTATATTACTATACTGATGTGTTTCAATTTATTATATAAAAAATCTTTAAAAAATGCTAAGACCACCTCAGTTCATTGCTGCGTCCGCCTTGCCTCACGCCTCAGGCATTTTCAAGCCCGTTGGCCTCGCCTCTGCCTCAACGCCTTAACTACAATAATCGTATCTTGAGACTGAGTCAGCCTTCTTTGTTCTTCTTATTTGTTTTTCCTAAATATATTTGCTTACGACCTTATATACTTTCATTTGTGTTTCTATACAAGCTAGTCGTACTGTTATTATATTGTTGTACTTATATGATATTTGTTGAAGTTGACCAAATAGTTATTTACTTTCATCATTGTTGTTTTATATTGTAATAACCTCATACTCTTATTGTCATTGGGTCAAATTTTTTCAGTGCTGTAAAATGATGACTACAAGAAAGATTGCCTTGATGAAGGCAAGAAAGAAAAGTTAAATCCAGTTTTCAACTTTCTGCACCTATCAAAGACTATTCAAATAGTTTTACTTGCAAACTACCTGCTCAACCATGTGCTCTGACTTGATAAAGTTCCTGTGTTTTATTATTTGTATCACTGGATAGTGTTATTCTTTTTCAGTGTCATTTAAAATTTGTGCATATTAACCAAAATACAAATCCTGGTTAGGACTTTCAACATATTATGCCAGATACATTAAATTAATTGGTTTCAGAGGAACAGATAATGCACAAACAGATTACATACATATTTGTGTAATGCATCCTTTACAGAGAGAAGGGAATGGTGTATCTTACCTGATGAAGACTAACAATCTTCTGAACCATACATTCAGTCCAATTGAGGATAAAGGTTCCAAATTACATTCTTGGATGGAGGAGTTGAAATCTGCAATATCATTTATAAAAGACATAAAAAGATAGAAACTATGATTTTTAATGTTAAGTACTCTTTCTTTTTTGTTAATGCTAAGTATACATCAAGTGGGTATTCTCAGATTCTTTTTTTTTTTTTTCTATTTTATACTACTTAATCTGGGATTTCAATTGGAAGGAAAGTCCAAGCAAGACAATATTCCTTTGTCATGAAAAGTCCTAATAATTTTATTAGCTAATTAAAAAAATCAACATACTTCCAACCAATTCAAATACAAAAAGGCATCTTGGTTTCGCAAACGCCAAGAATAAACACATAATGGATGTTAGAATGGTGAAAATGCCTTTACCAACAAATTCAAACATTATAAACAGAGCATTCAAATTTAGTATAATATCCTCTTGTCCATAAAAACTCATGGAGCTCCCTTCCCTTCCCACATTATTCACTTTTCTTCTCCTGCCGTTCATGCTGGTGAAGAAAGGAAAAACATCCAAAACTCGAAACTCAAATCAAAGCTGCCTCCAAGGCCACGGAAACTATCGATCATAAAAAATTGCACCACTTGAAAGGCCTACCACATCACTCACTCAGAAACCTAGCTATAAGACACGAACTACTTATGCACCTACAGCTTGGTGAAGTTCCCACTATTGTAATCTCTTCAGCAAAAATGGCTAAAGAGGTGTTGATGACACATGATCTCATGTTCATTAAGAGGCCTATGATATTTATTTTAAACATCATTTGGCTATAAGGATATAGTATTCGCACCTTATTGAGAATATTGGAGAAAACTGATTTGCACTTTAGAGCTCTCAAGTGCTAAGCGAGTCCAGACATTCCAAACACTAAGGGAAGAAGAGGTATCAAATCTCATTCAAAGTATCTCTTCACCGGATGGCTTGCTGGTCAATGTCACTGAGAGAAGCATTCTTATCATTGACCCAGGAAGGACTTAAGTTATCTGTCGGTTTCAGTGTGGCTGATTTATTTCCCTCATTGAAGTTCCTTCAAGTCATCAGTGGAATGAAGGCCAAGGTAATGGGATACATAGAAAGCTGGACAGAATTATGGAAGACATCATCAAAGAGCACAAAGAAAACTGCCGCTCAAATATGCCTAAGAAGGACGAGTATGAAGAGGATCTAGTTGATATACTTCTATGCCTGCAACTGCAAGAGAAAAATGACCTTGGGTTCCCAATCACAAATGAAAATATAAAGGCCATAATCCTAGTAAGTTTACTGGTACCTCAAATTCATTTACTTTGATGCTTGATTTATTATACATGCTAAATGCTCGGAGACATAATTGAGTCGCTGGTCATCAAGCATATAATCAAGCATCTTCCTATATGTTATAGCATTCGGTAGTTTATTCGCATTTTTAGGACATATTTATTGCTGGAAATGAGACTTCATCAACTGCAAAGGAATGGGTTATGTCAGAAATGTTGAGGAATCCAAGAGTAATGACGAAGGCTCAAGCGGAAGTGAGACGAGTGCTTAAAAAAATTAAAAGTACTTAAAAAAAAGAGAACAATGAAAGAGGCAGATATTCATGAATTGAGATACTTAAAATCAGTAATCAAAGAAACTCTCAGGTTACATCCTTGTCTGCCATTATTACTCCCACGTGAGTGTAGGGAGAGATGTGTGATTGATGGTATGAAATCCCTATAAATACTAAAGTTATCATCAATGTATGGGCAATCAGGACAGATCCAGAACACCGGACTAACCCTGAGAAATTTGCACCAGAAAGGTTTGATGGAATCTCTGTTGATTACGAAGCAAAGGATGCATGGATACAGACACGCGTGCGTGTCGAACACGGACACAACACGCCGACTTGACAATTTCCCAAAACTAGGACTTGAGGACACGTCGACACGTCATACTATTTTTTAATAAGTCATATAAATATAAATAATAATCTAATAAAGTGCCTTCTTAGAGTATCTTGAAGAAGATGACACTCTTGCAAAAAAAAGTTAAAGTAGAGAAAAGTATAGTAGAGAAGAAGCAAATGAGAGAAAAATAAGAAGCAAATGAGAAAAAAATAAGAAGCATAGACTACCTCTATGCTTTAGTGACTTTTTGCCCTATTTATCTTAAATCTTAATTGAAATAGTCATTCACTTCAGATATATCAACAACCATTATATTACGTGGTTATTTGCCAACATCTAAAAGTAAAAAATAAAACAAAGTTGGTTTTTTAGTCTTAACTGTGTCCTGACCAAGTTTCAGGTGTATCGGAGGCGTGTTCGACACATTGACTACATTGACCATGTGTCTGACACTGACTAAGCATCTGACGCGTGTCGAGCGAGTCGGATACTTGACGGGGCACGAATACAACAAGTTTTCGAAGAGTATATGCTTCCTTGATTATACGGGGGCTAACTATGGCTATGAATACATCCCCTTTGGAGCTGGTAGGAGGATATGCCCAGGCATGTAGTTCAGTGTAGACAATATTGAGCTTCCACTTGCTCAACTCTTATACCACTTTGACTGGAAACTATCCAATGGGGTAAACATTAAATGAGTGAGGAGTTCGGCTCTATGGTATCCCCGTCATAATGGAATAAGGGGAGAGGGAAAAAAAAAAACACGTTGCCTTCCGGAATCAAAAAGCTGCAAATATCTTGCAGAGGCGAGTGGTAATATAAAAAAGAAGAATGGGGCCCTCATTAAGAAAAAAAAAAATTTATTACCTTCCTCTAAAAACCTTTCTTAACTGGCCAGGAACTTCGAGATTCGATCCTAGCCTTTCATGTCCCAGCCTTCGAATGGAAAACCTCTTCCATGTTTCAATGGATTGATAGGAGCTAGAAACTTACCAATCGACCTCATAACTTCTCCGATCTTTGGATCGAGGAGGCGGGGCACTTCCCTATCTGTATGGTCAGGCTGAAGTGGGAGATTGGCCTAGCAGTAGTTCGATCCAAATATAGATTTCCTATGGGAGGCTTGGTCTCGGACCACTTCCCCATGTTAACTGCCACTCCTTATAGTCTTTTCTGTGTCAAGTAAAATTATTATAACTATTATTATAACTTGGGTAGTTTCTCGGTCAACTACTTTCTCCGATCAGTGATAAGTATGCAAGTTATGTGTTAATGAGAGATTCAAGATTTGTTAATATGAAATAAATTCTAAATTCTACTTAAATATGTAAATTTAGCAGGTTGAAGACAATATAGCCCTTTATGAGCGATTTTTTTTTATCAAAGGATTGGATGGAGAAACATATTACAATAAGTAATTCACATAAAACCGATTTCGTGTAAAGCAATTTCACTTCTCAAAAACTAATTCCTATATGACATCCCAAGGATTTTGAGGATCTTGAAGATAACTGAAACAACATATATTATACTAAAAACAGATTGAGTTGTATTTGCTATCTCATCCTTTCTTTCTTTAATTTAGGTTCTCTTGTTTTTCATTTTTGTCATTAGTAAGGAATAGTTTATTTATTAAACATAACCAAAATCTTTGCTATTGAAAAAGTTAAATAACACACCTTGGATTCGACTCCTAGAAGATATCTTTGATGTGGTCATTTGTCCCAAAGTCATGAGATTCCTATCGATAGCTGAAACGTACATGACAACTATACATTATTTACATATCAACACACATAAGATAATGATGTTAAGGTTATGGAAATGTTTGATTGGGCACTTATTACCAATGTTGAAAACCAGCTGTTTTAATGCAAACTGCCACCACCTCATTATTGTTCTCTTAATTTCAGTTTTATCATCTCTAAAACAATGAACTGATTAACAATGCTAATGGCATGGTTATTAGTTTTAAACTAATGCACTTCAGAAATATCAGATCAAGATTAACTTTGTTCTTGTTTCCCTCACTATTAAACTGTAAAACAGTTGAAATCCAAGTTCGTCATTGTTTCTTATTGTGGTCGTTTCTTCTTTGTCATAACCGAATACCAAACATCAATAGATGCTGGGCAAGCTAGAAACCTAAAACTCAAATCTAAATATGGCATACTGGGTTAGTAAAATTCCAAGAGTCAGCACAAAGTAGATGTTGATAGGATAAACAAAGCTCAATACATATAAATGGAGCATCCACAAGTATCTCTTCTCCATCCTCTTCTATACCTCATGTCATGGATGACCAATTTGCTTCTTTGCCCTTGTTATTCACTTTCCTCCTTTTGTTGGTTATGTTACTCAATAAAGGGATAAGATCCATAACACAAAACTCAAAGTTGCCACCTGGGCCATGGAAATTACCTCTTATAGGAAGCGCACACCATTTGTCCGGCTTACCACATCACTCACTCAGAAATCTAGCCAAAAAGCATGGAGCCCTGATGCACCTACAACTTGGTGAAATCTCCAGTATTATCATCACTTCGCCGAAAATGGCTAAAGAGGTGATGAAGACGCACGATCTTATGTTCCTGGACAGGCCTGTGGTATATGCTTCAAACATTATAACTTATGGTTGCAAGGATATAGTATTTGCTCCTTATGGTGATTACTGGAGACAGCTACGAAAGATATGTATATTAGAGATTTTCAGTGCTAAGCGTGTACAGTCGTTCCAGAAACTGAGGGAAGAAGAAGTAGCAAACCTTATAAAAAGTATTGCCTCTGTGGATGGTTCACAGGTCAATCTCAGTGAGAGGATTTTCTCATCAACAAATGACATAACTGCCAGGGCGGCCTTTGGCAAGAAATGCAAAGATAAAGAAGCCTTCATATCAGCACTCAAGGAACTACTGCAGCTGGCTGGAGGCTTCAGTGTTGCAGATCTATATCCTTCACTAAAATACCTTCATGTGATCAGTGGAATGAAAACAAAAGTAGAGAAACTACATAGAAAGGTTGACACGGTCCTTGAAAATATCATCAAAGACCACAAAGAGAATCGAAAAGCAAATAAGCCTAAGGACGAGTTTGAAGAGGATATAGTGGATGTACTTTTACGTGTTCAAGAGGATGGTGAACTGCAATTTCCAATTGAAATGGAAAACATCAAGCCATAATCCAAGTAAGCACGCTTTTTAACTTAGCTCGATGATTCATTTATTTTATGCAACAACAGGTTATCAAGCATACTAACATAGTCGCTCTCACTAATTTATACACTGTTTTAAACCCTCTATTCAGGATGTCTTTGGTGGGGGAAGTGAAACTTCGTCAACTGCAGTAGAATGGGCAATGTCAGAATTGCTGAAAAATCCAAGAGTTATGGAAAAGGCACAAGCAGAGGTGAGACAAGTGCTCAATGGAAAGAAAAATATCACAGAGAGAGACATTCGTGAACTTAACTATTTAAAATCAGTCATCAAAGAAACTCTAAGGTTACACCCTCCTGTTCCTTTGTTAGTCCCAAGAGAGTGTAGGGAGAGATGTGAGCTTGATGGTTATGACATACCCATAAAAACCAAAGTCATTATTAATGCATGGGCAATTGGAAGAGACCCAGACTACTGGAGTGATGCTGAGATATTTGAACCAGATAGGTTTGATACAATTTCTATAGACTATAAGGGAACTAACTTTGAGTACATCCCATTCGGAGCTGGTAGGAGAATATGTCCAGGTATGTTGTTTGGTGTTGCCAATATTGAGCTTATGCTTGCTCAATTACTGTACCACTTTGATTGGAAACTCCCAAATGGTGCCGACTTAGAGGAACTAGACATGACTGAGGCATTTGGAGCTACAGTACGAAGAAAGGAAGACTTGTACCTAATCCCTTGCCCTTATAGTCCCTTACCTATTGAGTAAAGACTATTGGAAGAAAAGTTGTCAACGTCATTTTTGAATGAAACTTAAATTTCCAAGTTCTATGAATAATAATCCAAACTAAATGATGAGTTTGAGATTTTTAGTGCAGTGCAAATTTAGCAAGACAACAGAATTATTTCCAGTTTCAGTCAGTCAGTAAATGCCAACCAGTATATAAATTAGTTATCAAAGAAAGCAGAGGTAGTTAAACAAGAATGTGAAGTTATGAATGACAAACAGTAATATGCATAGATCTGGATATTGCTAAGTGACTACAAAATTTCTCATATAATGAATAAAAACAATTGGTCTACAAGGTTACAACTTACACTAGATTTCTTCATCTTCCTCAATTTCGACTTTAACTTCAACACGTCACTTTCTCAAAACCAACTGGCAGAAGGTGCAAAAGATGTCTTCCCTCCAGCTCCTTGTACAGCTTTGTGGCCAGTTCAACTTCTCTGTGTCTGCTGAGACCGTCACAAAGTTCATTCAGGAGACTCGATTCGGGAATTATACATCTCTCCAACATTTCAATCAAGATCCTAACAGCGCCATCAAAATCCTCATTCTTGCAAAAAGTAGATATTAACATCTTGAAAGTATCACTGTTTGGATGGCACCCGTTCTTTTCATGCTCCTATAAAGCTGAAAAGCGCGCTCTGAGTTTTGCCTTACACATTGACCCATAATAAGGGCAGAAAAGGTCGAGGAATTTGGGACAAGGTTCTCCTTATCAAGTTCCTTAACCATATGTGCTGCTCTCTTTGTTTTCCCCTCCTTGCAAAGTCCTAGTATCAAGGCATTATATGTCAAGATATCAGCCTTAATCCCATGACTCAACATCTCTTCATGAATCCTACCTCCCATCTCACTATTCCCCACTTGGCTGTACCCATTTATTAAAGTATTGTATGTAATTGTATTGGGTATAACTTCTGCAGCTTTCATCTCATTGAAAATCCGATTTGCGGCATTTAATTTCCCTTCCTTGCAGAAACCATGCATAAGGGTGTTATATGTGACCACATTTGGCTGGGAGCCACTCTTCTCCATTGTGTTCTTAAGCTTCACTGCAGAGCTTGTCAAACCCAGGTTACAGTGCCCTGCAATCAACGTATTGTATGAAGCTAATGTGGGGCTACAGCCCATACTTTCCATTTCCTTAAAGACTTCAATGGCTTTGTCTAATTTCCCTGATTTACATAAAGCACTTATGACCATGTTGAGGGTATACGAGTTTGGAGAAATCCGACATCGCCGCATTTCTCTATAAAACGTCAAGGCAATATCTGTCCGATTTAAATTCAGCAGTGAGCTCATATATGCATTGCAAGATTCAACCTTTGGGAGAAATCCATAATCTTTCATTCTACAAAAAACTTCCGTTGCATTCCTAAACTTCTTCATGTGGGCATAAGTTTTGAAGAGGGAATCAAAAACACGAGGCGAAGAATGACATAGGCGGTAAGAGTAAAGTATAGCCTCAAAAATTTCCAAAGAAGAACCTAAGTACTTTGGTATGACATTACTCTTCAAGATAGATTCAGCAGCTCTAAACCTATTCGTGTTGGTGAGAATATGAAGAATTATGCAATGGGTCTCAAGCGATTGGGCTGTTGGATTTTGTTTCTGAATCCATTCAAAAAATTCAAGTGAAAGAACAGGATCTTTCTTTATCTTCAACAGAACGTGTTTAATTCTGAATGGGGTTAACCCGGTCGACAGTGCATTAAGCTTAGTCCAGTCAGTGTTGATTAGATGACTATGGGCAACATTCACAAAGTCGAGATCCTGTCCTTTGGGTTCGGGAATTGTCCGATGGGGTATTGGAAGAGGATTCCAACTTCTCCCCATGATACCACTATTTGTGGATGGTGTGGGGTTCTGTGTGAAATCAAGCAAAGTCGAAAACCCACGGAGACGCGCCCGATTCATGACTCTCCACTACCAATCAAGCACTAATTCTTGTTCTTCACCAAATGAAAATTTGACCAACTATTATTACCAATACTCTAAACCCCAACCAGAATATTTTTCAAATGGGGTCCTCCTAATCCTCACAAATTGTGAATTTGAGCAAAATCTACTTCCAAACATTCAATACCATCACAAGGGGTGACAGAAATGGAGTTTCTGCGAAATGGGTACCAATCAAAACCGATAAAGATTGAAAATTGACACCCCATAATGAGACTAGAAACAGTGAGCTCTTCTTCTACTTTGTTGGATTGAATCTATCAAATCAAGTGAAAAAGATACAAAGTGGAGGAGAGTATAAGCTTGACTGACCTTCTTCAGTAGCTTTTCCAATTAAAAATTAGACCCTTTTGTTGGGTTTTCTCTCTCTCGGCTTCTTTGTCTTCGAAATTGGAAGAATTTGGTTTGTGGTTCTGTAGATTCCATGGGGTTTTAGAGAGACGACGACATCGCAATTGGGGATATGTGGATTTTCTGATATTTACACCGCAATTTTATATTTAAGCCACCAGCACATCCCCAACCAAGGATTGTGATTTCGTCTTTCCAAGTAATTTCGGTTTTCTCATTTTACGAAATATTTGTTCTATATAAAAAAATGCAAAAATTTTGAGAATATATCAAACATACATGAAGATACAATTAAATTAAATATATTAAATGAAGCCTAAGTACACAAGTATTCCTATAAATGTAATTTTATTTATAGCTTCTAGGGAGTCTGGTCCCAGAGCATTGATTTGTTTCTGGGAGAGTGATTAGCACGTGATTGGACCATTCTACCCCTCTTCAATTTCTCTAAACCCGTGGAGAGAAGAATAGAGTGGTCCGATCACATATGGTCTACCTTCCTAGGCACAAATCAGTGTTCTCTAGAGATTTTCAATTTTCTTTATAATTTTTTGGATTTTACAATAAAATATCGAAATCTACAAAAAAAGTGATTAAATATTTCGGTCGAAAATATGAATTTGTTTTATAACATTTGGATTTGACACAAAATATTTTGAAGTAACTCGTCGAAATAATCTACTTTTTGAGCTCAGTATTTTAAATTTTTGAGTCCTCAAAAAATGAAATATTTTGCAAATTCACAGTTCTTGACCACAACCTATAAATTTCAGGCTTTGAGAGGGTTTAAGAAGAACCGCCACTATTGCTGTGAGATTCATTGAGGAAGAGAGAGAGTGAAAGGGTGTTGGCAAGTTATTGATCATCTTTCAAAGGAGATCATCACAGACATTTTCTCCAACTTACAGATCATACCAGTGTTGTTTCTGTTGCGGCGCCGTGATGGGTGCACATCCACTATATATAACAATGATATTGTCTCAAACTTAAACACCACTTATCGGGCCTTCCATCTGGGCTAGGTGATATGGGGTTTTTCCCCAAAGGCATCGTTGCTATTAGGAAGTGGATCATCTCTTTACTAACATTTGTGACAACTCGTCCTTACTTGATGTGGGACTATTCAAGCTAACATTTTCCAACAATCTCCACTTTTTGCTCGAATAGTCACACATCGTACAATCCATCCACCAATCTGCAACATCTCGAAGTTCACCTCATTCTCAAGTATCATGGGCAACCACGATCCCATGGGTAGCATTCGGTGTACGAGCTCAACTATTCCCGGCATTGTTGGCTCCACCTAGTCACAACCTCCGCACTAACTTCACCTTATCTGGACTTGTAGGATACCTTCTCTTGGCAAAGATCTGAAACCTAATCTGGATCCATTCATCTGGCGGACCGCGCACATGTGATGTTCTACCTTGCTCGCTTGTGATACTCTACCTCGCTACCTTGTGCCTGATCCCTTAAACAATGTGTCATCTGCACCATCTCCACCTCGCCAAGTCCCTGCCAAACCATCGGCTCAAATACCACTTTGTTCGAAGAAAAGAAAAAAAAACAACTACAAATAAATTCTACCAATGGAATAATAAATATCGCCAAATAAATATTCAATGCAAGCAAATATCAATTCAAAATAAATGACATCGAGATATACGTGAAAAACCCTTCAAGTAAAGGGTAAAAAATCACAGGGCAAATTCGATCAATCCATTAATCAATAAAATAAAAAAAATATTCTACAATATTTTTCTCAAGCCTTTTGCCCAAGGATTGAGGAATACAAGGAGCAATACATGTTACCTCACAAGAGCTTCAATCAATTTTCCAATCAAAGAAAGAAAACATTGAAACAAACGATACCAAAATCTGACAAGAAACGGATCCAAAACACACCTGTGAGTCTTCAATCAAACCTCAACAATCAACTCATCATTCCCTTCTTCATGCACATGTCGCACTCGCAGCCACACACACACGATCGTCGCACAAGACACTCGCAGCCGCACACAATACACGCAAGTCTGATTTTTCTTCTCTCTGTTATATTTATAAGCATCAAAGTAGGCCTAGTTGCTTATGTTATTTTCATGGTTTGGTCCACCCTAATGGGCTGGACCCAACCCAACAAATCTCCCCCTCCAACCATAAAAGGGAATCATAGCCTAAGTACATTAGGTCATTTCAATGAGCTCTCTACATAACTCATGTTTCTCTTTAGGAACCACTTTTGTCATCATGTTGATACTTTCTCATTATGGGGGTGAGTACACACCCCTAGTTTTGTCTCCAACTTAAATTTTTTTGAAGTGTCTCCGCAGTATAATGGGGTGAATACACATCAAAAGAATTTAAAGCTTATTATGATGAGCATAGTATACGGCATGAGATGATAGTTCCTCGCACTCCACGGCATAATGGAGTGGCAGAGAAAATGAATCATACTATTGTTGAAAGAGTCTGATGCATGCTTCACATGGCTAGGTTGCCAAAAGTGTTTTTGGCTGAAACTGCTCGTACTGTTTGTTATCTCATCAACAGGTCTCATTCAGTTTCTTTGGATGGTGATATTTCAAAAAGAGTGTGGAGAGGTAAAGATATTTCATACTCTCATTTGAAGGTGTTTGGGTGTAAAGCGTTTGTTCATGTACCCAAGGAACAAAGTTCAAAGCTTGATGAGAAGGCATTTCCATGTATTTTCATTGGCTATGGAGATGAACAGTTTGGATACAGATTGTGGGACCCTGAGAATACGAAGATTGTTAGACGCAGAGATGTGGTCTTTTATGAAGATCATACCATTGTAGATTTTGATAAAGTTGAGTAGCCCAAACAGACAGAGAATGAGGTACTAGATCTTACCCATTTCCTCCTCATTCGTCGCATTTTAAAAATGGGGGAGAGATGCCAACTGATATAATAGGTGACCATATGCCTGAAAATGAAGTTGTTGGTGATGATTATATACAAACAGATGAAACTGAGCAAGAAGAGCAACCCCTTCAACAAAAAATAGTAGAGCCTCAGGTAAAAATGTTTACTATAGAGCGTCAACCATCAAAGAAGTACCCAGATTCTGAGTATGTTTTGCTTACAGAACAAGGTGAGCCAGAAAATTTGCAAAAAGTACTAGCTCATAAAGATACAAATAGTTGGATAAAGGTTATGCAAGATGATATACACATAATTATTACAAATTATGACCCTTAATTTATATATGTTAGTACTTCAATTAATATATTTTATTCTAATTATTTCAACTTTTATGTTTTTGTAGGAATCTGCGCGCGTGAACGATAAAGTCGCATTAAGGCGACAAATTTGAGAAAATGATTAATTTGTCGATTCTAGCGGTGGTACAAAAGAGTGGTTCACACATCTAAGCCTAACCCGAATAAGCATGGTCCAATTACTTTAACCAAGCCCAAGCCCAGAAAGCTAGAATCCTAAGCCCAGCCTAACAAGGAAATAGAGGAACCCTATTTAGGTTTCTCTCTTGCCTTCTCCAAAAGGAGGACTCTCTTCTCTCCCACATTTTCTTCCTCTCTCTCACAGCTACCATCACCACCTCCACCAAGGCAGAGCCCTGTGTCTCTCGCCACTAACCAGCCACCGTCGTCACCACCGTCACTAACCACCCTGTCTCACGCTACAAACCACCACCTCGCCACCGAAACAGGCCACCGTTCTCTCTGTTCAGAACACAGCCGCCACCACCATCTCCCTCCATCGCTCTAATCGCCACCATCACCCGAGCACCATCGCCACCACCGCGCGCACAGTACTACCGCGAAACAGGGAGCACCTCCCTGTTTCTCTCCCTCGCAACCGCCCTCCTTCCTATTTCTCTCTTCTCCAAGGCCTCTCCCTCCTTCACGCCTCTCTCTGTTAGAGCCACCACCACCACGAGAACCTCGCTACCACCGCGAAACAGGGAGAACACCACCCTGTTTCTTGTCCCCTCTCTCACGGTTTTGTTATTATCCCTGTTCCCTCACCCCCTCTCTTTGTTCTTGCAGGTACAGGAGCCGATTGGGGGGAGAGGAAGCTCGCGAGGAGCGGAGAATAGCGGCGGAGCTGGTCGCGTCTCGCTGGAGAAGACGAAGGAAGCAGCAGAGCGGATTTCGCGCGGGAGAAACTGTTTTTGAAAAACAGTTGGGGCTATTTGCACCCCGAGAACTTGTAGAGCCACCACATTGTAAATTTAGCTATTTTTCTCGGGATTCGTGCGCGGACAGGAAGTGATGGATTCCTCCTCGATTGATGCTGTGACCACCACCACCATGAGTCACTAAACCCCACGCAAGGTGAAGAGGTGAACTCCTAGATGTAACGCACTAGATTAGTAATTGATTCGCTTTAAGTGTTCACGATGAATAATGATGTTTAATGATTCTCACTTTTATTTAATATAGAAATTTATGTTATTTTAGTGACAGAGATTTCATAGATTTCTTCGTAGATTTTTATTACTCCGGTGATTATCTTTTCTTCTCCATATAAGCTTAGTCGCGCTTTTCTTATGTGTGGAATGTTTAAAGATTAATTGATTCCGGTAGGTTAGTTATATGTGATCGTCATTTATTACGGTATTGTCTCCGGATATATCGTAAGTTTAAGATATCACATATGACAAACCTTTGTGCTTTTCTTAGAAGAAGTGAAATCTTAAATTCATTTATATTAGGATACATTAATGATTAAAAGATTATTTTTCCGATTACGTCGTTTGGGATGTGAAACACGTAGTTGAGTCATCATAGCGAATCAATACTATTTA
The DNA here is from genome assembly GCA_003290165.1 of Berberis thunbergii. Lineage (NCBI taxonomy): Eukaryota > Viridiplantae > Streptophyta > Magnoliopsida > Ranunculales > Berberidaceae > Berberis > Berberis thunbergii. Next base: position 49,210 of record QNQO01002357.1, read on the forward strand.
GCGTGTGAAGTCTAGGAGGGATTCTTGGAACCTTGAGATTTTTCCAAACTTAATTTTCATTAAATTAAATTCAATTTCGTATTTTAAATTTGTTAGAATTTATTAACTTTAGTTTCGCATAGTTTGTTTTCCTTAACCTTATTTTGTAGATCGTTTTTCCTTGTGGGATCGACACCCCATTCTTTACTGCAATTGACCGCGTGTATTGTTTGGGCGTAATCAAATTTTGGCGCCGTTGCCGAGGAACAAGCGTCATTCTACAAGGAAGGTTTCGGGTATTATCTTTCTTGCTCATTTTTCATTTTATTTTATTTTATTCTATTTTTTTAGGTTTTAGGTCCAGTTAAAATTTTTTTTATCTTTATCTTTATTTTTATTTTATTTTATTTCTAAAAAAAAAAAAACATTGGGGGCGTGGGTTGGAATAGAGACCACTTAGGGAGACTAATTAGGGTCTCAAATTTAGTTAACCCACAAATTCACATTGAGACCGAATTAAGTCATACTTCTAACACCCTGAGTAATCACGAAGATGATCATGTTCGGTCGCTAAAGGACTATCTCCACCCCACGCGCACTGCTACTCCATCATGTATCATGTTTGCACCAAGTACACCAAAGCTAGATTTTAAGCCGGGTATGATTCAATTATTACCTATTTTTCATGGCCTAGAGAGTGAAAATCCCTATGTTCACATTAGGGAATTCGAGGAAGTTGTGGCCACCTTTCACAACAAAGTTGAGGCTGTTGACTCGGTTAGACTAAGGTTCTTTCCTTTTTCCCTTAAGGAAAAAGCGAAGAGTTGGCTATACTCTTTGCGACCAAGGTCTATAGGTTCGTGGGAGGAGATGACCCAAGCATTTTTTAATAAATATTTTCCTCACCACAAAACCAACGGTCTAAAGAGACAGATTTCTACCTTCACCCAAAAGAATAGCGAGACATTATATCAAGTATGGGAAAGGTTCAAGGATCTCTTGAATACATGCCCACACCATGGGTATGAGAGTTGGCGCTCAGTCAGTTATTTTTATGAGGGGCTCACCAGTAGAGAACGTTAGTTCGTTGAGATGATGTGTAATGGAGAATTTTTGCAAAAGGACCCTGACGAGGCCATTGAGTACCTCAATGACTTAGCTGAAAAGGCCCACACTTGGACTGGTCCAAGTGCTACTGAGAGCACAGATAGAACACGCCCAGCTGGAGTTTACCAACTTCGGGAAGAGGATAGCCTTAGAGCCCAACTTGATAGAGTAACTAGGGAGTTAGAAACACTTAAGACCAAGGATGGTAAGCCCGCACACACTGTTGCCAGAGTTGAGCTACAGGATGCATGTTTTGTATGCGGGGGAGTTGAACACTTAGCACAGGATTGCCCGACCTTCACTGAGATGAGAGGGGTTTATGAGGAACAATGTAACGCCTTAGGGATGTACAAGAAGCCTTATTCACCATTCTCTAACACTTACAATTCTGGCTGGAGAGATCACCCTAACTTTAGTTGGAGGTCCGAGGCCGACCAACCTACACACTCACAGGCACAACCACCTAGATCATACCCTGCACCTCCATACAATGCACAATCTAACAGAAGTTTCTTATCAGACACATTGCATGCATTTATAGAGGTACAAGGTAAAACTAATCAAAAATTTGAGGTTGCATTGACACAGTTGGCAGAGGAGAACAAGGAGATAAAAAGCCAAATAACAAAGCTGACAAGTTCATTAACAGTACAAGCTCGGGGCCAATTTCCGTCACAGCCTCAAGCAAATGCGAAGGGACAACTTATGGCACAAACCTCTACTTCAGACTCTCAGAATGTCAAAGAGGTTAATGCCATCACTACTCGGAGTGGTAAGAACTTAGATGGGTCAAGCTCGTCCACGACTATAGGCACCTCCCTAAGTGCAAAGGAGAGCATCTCTGAGGATGAGCCCAACAAGAACATTCCAGTTTCAGTTCCTTTTCCTCAAGCACTACGACCTACTGGAATGAAATCGGAAATGCATGGTGAGATTCTAGAACATTTGAAACAGGTTAAAATTAACTTACCTTTGCTGCATGTGATCAAACAGGTACCAACTTATGCAAGGATCATCAAGGACTTATGCACTATCAAAAGGAAACATCATGTCAAGAAGACTGCTTTCTTGACAGAACAGGTAAGTGCGGTGATTGAGCAGAGGACACCACCCAAGTACAAAGATCCAGGGTGTCCTACAGTCACCTGCCAGATTGGGACTCATGAGTTCGGCCAAGCCTTGTTGGATTTAGGGGCAAGTGTAAATCTGATGTCATATTCTATTTACTTGCAACTGGGTCTAGGAGAGATTAAACCCACATCCGTGGTACTACAATTGGCCGATAGATCTGTTAAGAAGCCAAGAGGAATAGTCGAGGATGTCTTGCTTCAGATTGATAAGTTTTACTATCCCGTCGACTTTCTTATTTTAGATACTCATTCTGTGGTTAATATGGAGTCTACAGTTCCGATTATTTTAGGTAGACTTTTTCTTGCCACAGCTAACGCTCTTATCAATTGCAGGAACGGTCTAATGAAGCTGTCTTTTGGGAACATGACTCTGGAGGTCAACATATTCAATATTAGCAAGCAACCACGTGATGATGATGAGTGTCATCATACCTACATGATAGACACGCTGATATCAGAGGACGCGCTCCTGAGCGCAAATTCTGAAACCTTAGAGTACCTTCTTTCTATTTCTGATTTTGAGAATTCACTTTATCCTAATAATGCTTTTGATATGGCTGTTGTTTCAGGGTTAAAGGATAAAGGAGGGCGACAATGGCAACCATGCTTTGAGGAGTTGCCAAAGGAAAGACAGAAACCACAACCATCCACAGTGGAAACTCCGAAAGTTGACCTAGCTCCACTGCCCGAGGGACTTAAACATGCATTCCTTGGACCAGGTGATGCCTTTCCTGTTATTATTTCTTCCGTGCTTGATAGCTCACAAGAAGAAGAATTGATTAATATGTTACGTGAGCACAAATCTGCACTAGGTTGGACTATAGCTGACATTAAAGGTATTAGCCCCTTAATATGTTCCCATAGGATCCACTTAGAAGAAGGAGCTAACCCTCGTAGAGATCCTCAAAGACGACTCAACCCTACTATGAAAGAGGTGGTGAAAAAGGAAGTTTTAAAATTGTTAGATGCAGGCATCATTTATCCCATCTCTGATAGCAAGTGGGTTAGTCCAACTCAAGTAGTTCTCGAGAAATCGGGCATAACTGTGGTGACTAATGATGAGGGGGTGATTGTTCCTACTAAGGTAGTTACAGGGTGGTGCATGTGCATTGATTATAGGAAACTTAATTCTGCCACCCGCAAGGATCACTTCCCACTTCCATTCATAGACCAAATCTTAGAGCGAGTAGCTGGTCATTCTTTTTATTGCTTTCTAGATGGGTATTCAGGATATTATCAGATTGAGATTGCATTAGAGGATCAAGATAAGACTACTTTCACATGTCCTTTTGGTACTTATGCTTTTCGGCGTATGCCATTTGGTTTGTGTAATGCACCGGCTACTTTTCAGCGATGCATGATGAGTATTTTTAGTGATATGGTTGAAAAATGTATGGAAGTTTTCATGGATGATTTGACTGTTTTTGGTAATTCCTTTGATTCATATTTACTTCACTTGAAGGCTGTTTTAAGTAGATGTGAAGAGAAGGGTCTGGTGCTTAATTGGGAAAAATGTCATTTCATGGTTTCCTATGGAATAGTTTTGGGACACATAGTTTCTAATAAAGGGATCGAGGTAGATAAAGCTAAAATTGAATTGATTTCTAAACTACCTACACCTAAAAGTGTCAAGGATGTGCGATCCTTTCTAGGGCACGCGGGTTTTTATAGGAGGTTCATACTGAATTTTTCTGCCATCTCTAGACCATTAAGCAACCTCCTGGTCAAAGATGTTGTGTTCCAATGGACACAAGAGTGTGAGGACGCCTTTCGAACACTCATTGATAGGCTCACCTCTGCCCCCATCATGCAGCCACCAGATTGGACTTTACCATTTGAGATAATGTGTGATGCAAGCAATTATGCTGTGGGGGCAGTCTTGGGACAACGAAGGGAAGGGAAGCCATTTGTTGTTTACTATGCTAGTCGAACACTTAATAATGCTCAAAAGAATTATTCGACTACTGAAAAAGAGTTGCTAGCTGTGGTTTTTGCTTTAGATAAATTTCGTGCTTATTTGATTGGTACACCTATCACTGTTTTTACTGACCATGCAGCTCTTAAGTTCCTTCTTTCTAAAAAGGATGCTAAGGCAAGATTGATTAGGTGGATTTTACTTTTGCAGGAATTTGATCTAACTATAAAGGATAAGAAGGGGGTCGAGAATGTTGTGGCGGATCACTTGTCTCGTTTGGAGTTCAGTGACTCTGCCAATGGCCCACCCATCCGTGATGACTTCCCTGATGAACACCTATTCGCCGTCACTCAGGTACCATGGTATGCACACATTGTTAATTACTTGGTTTCCGGCGAAGTTCCATCATCATGGAGTGCTCAAGATAAGCGCAAATTTTTGGTCGAGGTAAGAAATTTTTATTGGGATGATCCTTATTTATATAAGTATTGCTCCGACCAAATCATGAGGCGTTGTATCCCTGAAGGTGATGAGATTGAAAATGTTTTACATTTTTGTCATAGTGCAGCTTGTGGAGGTCATTTTTCTATGAAAAAGACCGCTACAAAAATTTTACAGTCTGGATTATATTGACCTACTTTGTTTAAGGACACTAACAATTATTGTCGTTCTTGTGATAGATGCCAGAAGTTGGGTGCATTGTCCCGGAGACACATGATGCCCCTTAACCCCATCCTAGTCATTGAGATATTTGATTGTTGGGGGATTGATTTTATGAGACCATTTCCACTTTCCTTTGGATATTTGTATATTTTGCTTGCAGTGGACTATGCGTCCAAATGGGTTGAGGCTGTGGCGTGCCGACACAATGACAACAATACTGTTGTCAAGTTTATCAAAGAACACATTCTATCACGTTTCAGTACACCACGAGCCATTATTAGTGATCAGGGGACTCATTTTTGTAATCGCTCTTTTGAAGCTTTGATGCGCAGGTATGGAGTTCATCACAAGGTTGCCAATGCCTATCATCCGCAGACAAATGGCCAAGCTGAGTTGGCCAATCGAGAAGTAAAACAAATCTTGGAGAAGATGGTGAACCCTGATAGGAAGGATTGGTCCTTGCGCCTTCCTGATGCACTTTGGGCCTACCGTACTGCTTATAAGACAATTCTCGGGATGTCTCCATATCGACTTATATATGGAAAAGCATGTCATTTACCTGTTGAGTTAGAACATCGCGTTTATTGGGCCATAAAAAGCACTAACTTTGATCTCAATGATGCAGGTATTCAGCGAAAACTTCAGTTGGCTGAAATTGAGGAGTTGCGGAATGATGCATATGACAATTCCCGAATATACAAGGCGAAGATGAAAACAGCTCATGATAAGCAAATTCTGAGGAAACATTTCGAGCCCAACCAATGAGTCTATCTCTATGACTCACGCCTTCATCTTCATCTTGGCAAGCTAAAATCGAGATGGACGGGCCCATTCATGGTAAAACAAGTTTTTCCCTATGGATCCATAGAAATTGAAGATCCAACAGATGGGAGAGTATTTAGAGTCAATGGGCAACGATTGAAGCATTATGTGGAGCGAGTAGAGGTGCCAGAAGAGATCTCTCTGGTTGCCCCTGTCTACTTGATTTGATGCTCTCTACCCTATCTTTAGTTTAGGTTTTTATTTTTAATTTTCTTTTTATTTTTCAGTTATTATTATTATTATTATTTTACTTTAGTTTAGGCTGTTGCTTTTATGTTTTTCTTTTAGTGTTTCAGGTTATTTTAGGTGTTGCTCTTGGAGTCACTTGGAGCTCATCATCCCATATGTTCCTTTCTCCCGTCTGTATAAATTTCTTATATTTTGGTGACTGTGAGGACATTGTCTATTTGAAATTGGTAAAGCTTCACCATGGTAATCTCACTCTAACCCTTCTCTTTTCTTTTGCCTTACTTTGTCATGATTATTATTTCATACATTGAGGACAATGTTTGATTTAGGTTTGGGGGTGTGGTTTATTAGATTTTTTATGCAATTTTCAAAAATCTTTGAGTTTAAAACGTATTTTACAATTAAACCGAGTCATTTTTGTGTTCTACTCAATCTCCATTGAATACTTAGATGATTATGGTAATTGTGTAAAATCGTCTTGAAAATGCATTTGAAATCTGAACTCTTGGTGAATAAAAAAAAAAAAAAAAAAGAGGTTTTGAGTTCTTTTTAATTTTAGAGAATGATTGTGTTGCTTTAATTTTGAGAAAACACATACTAGCACATGTCACATAGTTATATTATTGGAAAACATGATATTTGATAGTGTCCTTATGTTAGATGTATTTCGTGAGACTTTTCAACTCGACTATTCATGCACTATAAGCCAAGTCAACATGATTTGAAGTTGATTAGTGAGGTATTGAACTAAAAAACTTTAGAATAATAGTGGAGACTTAACCCTTGTGAGTTTTGAGCCATTCTTTATTTCTTGAGGGTTATTAATTACACTCTGATTTTTCTTGAGTCCGCACTATTTCGTTGATGATCTCATTATTCTTGATTTTCTTATTGATTGCTTTAAGAATGACATAAAAATTGAATATTTACACTAGAACTTCTTGCTTTATTTAGTTGAGATGTCCTAGTACTAAGTAGAACTTATGAAGTGATATAGGCACTTCTTTCTTTAAACCATTCTTAGCCTTTTAGCCTACCCAATAATAAATATCCATTTGCAGCCATTTGAGCCTTTAGATAGCCTTTTCTTTGTGATCCTCATTCCCAATACCTACTCCAATCAAGGAGTAATACCTTTATTATTTTATCCTTACCCAATTTTCTGAGAATGTATCCGGTGAGATATATTTATGGAATGGGCAAATAAAAAAGATATTTCATGCTCCCTCGAAGTAAAAGTGTTGGATTGTATCAATGGGGAAAAGCATGTCAAAAAAAAAAAAGTGATTGAAGAAGAAAATAATGAAGAAAAAGTTAATGGTGTACAACATTGATTTGCTCTTCAATGCCCTATGTTTTATTCAAGGATGTATCCATTCTCAGAAAATCTTTGTATCCTTTTTGTCCATTATTGTTTGCCATAATCCAAGCCCCAATACAACCTAGTAAAGACCTGATTGATCTTAAGTGAAAGTTAGCTTAATAGATGTGGAGATTGAATAGGCAAGAACTATGGTGTTTGGTTCAACATTCTCAAAAGTAATCAATATTCCGGTCCATGAGATCATATTCATTTCACTCTTTGAAAATTCCGTTTTTCATGATAATTATATGTGAGACGTTTGCATTTTCCATAATATATTCTTTTCCTCACATATAAACTGAGTGCCCAATCTTTGAGTGTTTCATTTCTGAGCGACATGAGAGAATTGTAGTCGAAACGTCTTTTCTAATGGTTATCTAGTCACATCTTTACTATGAGATGAAGAGTTATGTTGATAAGGCTCCTCACACACACACACTTCGAGTTGAAAATGATTATGAAATTCATTTAACCTTTAGATACCATTAAATTATTGTACTCTATTGATATACTTTTGTGACAGTTTTAGTTTGTTGTTTTTCTCGAATGCTAAGCAATTAGAAAATTACTCTAAGGAAAATAAAGAAGAATGCTCACGTTTTTGCATTATGTTTTTAGAAAATAGATTTTGTTTTATTGAGTCAGTAATGTTTGGGGGTAGCATTTCTGGAAACCCTCACGAGACTATAACTCGTCCTCTAGAGGTAATCTAGAGGTTTAAAGCCTTGTTGCACGTTAAGGTAAGTGCAACCGTGATTCCTACGAAAGTAAGTTATGATTTTATTCTTTATTTTGTTTTGCTCGAGGACTAGCAAAATATAGGTTTGGGGGTATTTGATATACACATAATTATTACAAATTATGACCCTTAATTTATATATGTTAGTGCTTCAATTAATAAATTTTATTCTAATTATTTCAACTTTTATGTTTTTGTAGGAATCTGCGCGCGTGAACGATAAAGTCACATTAAGGCGACAAATTTGAGAAAATGATTAATTTGTCGATTCTAGCGGTGGTACAAAAGAGTGGTTCACACATCTAAGCCTAACCCGAATAAGCATGGTCCAATTACTTTAACCAAGCCCAAGCCCAGAAAGCTAGAATCCTAAGCCCAGCCTAACTAGGAAATAGAGGAACCCTATTTAGGTTTCTCTCTTGCCTTCTCCAAAAGGAGGACTCTCTTCTCTCCCACGTTTTCTTCCTCTCTCTCACAGCTACCATCACCACCTCCACCAAGGTAGAGCCCTGTGTCTCTCGCCACTAACCAGCCACCGTCACTAACCACCCTGTCTCACGCTACAAACCACCACCTCGCCACCGAAACAGGCCACCGTTCTCTCTGTTCAGAACACAGCCGCCACCACCATCTCCCTCCATCGCTCTCATCGCCACCATCACCCGAGCACCATCGCCACCACCGCGCGCACAGTAATGCCGCGAAACAGGGAGCACCTCCCTGTTTCTCTCCCTCGCAACCGCCCTCCTTTCTCTTTCTCTCTTCTCCAAGGCCTCTCCCTCCTTCACGCCTCTCTCTGTTAGAGCCACCACCACCACGAGAACCTCGCTACCACCGCGAAACAGGGAGAACACCACCCTGTTTCAGCTCCCTGTTTCTCGTCCTCTCTCTCGTGGTTATGTTATTATCCCTGTTCCCTCACCCCCTCTCTTTGTTCTTGCAGGTACAGGAGCCGATTGGGGGGAGAGGAAGCTCGCGAGGAGCGGAGAATAGCGGCGGAGCTGGTCGCGTCTCGCTGGAGAAGACGAAGGAAGCAGCAGAGCGGGTTTCGCGCGGGAGAAACTGTTTTTGAAAAACAGTTGGGGCTATTTGCACCCCGAGAACTTGTAGAGCCACCACATTGTAAATTTAGCTGTTTTTCTCGGGATTCGTGCGCGGACAGGAAGTGATGGATTCCTCCTCGATTGATGCTGTGACCACCACCACCATGAGTCACTAAACCCCACGCAAGGTGAAGAGGTGAACTCCTAGATGTAACGCACTAGATTAGTAATTTATTCGCTTTAAGTGTTCACGATGAATAATGATGTTTAATGATTCTCACTTTTATTTAATATAGAAATTTATGTTATTTTAGTGACAGAGATTTCATAGATTTCTTCGTAGATTTTTATTACTCCGGTGATTATCTTTTCTTCTCCATATAAGCTTAGTCACGCTTTTCTTATGTGTGGAATGTTTAAAGATTAATTGATTCCGGTAGGTTAGTTATATGTGATCGTCATTTATTACGGTATTGTCTCCGGATATATCGTAAGTTTAAGATATCACATATGACAAACCTTTGTGCTTTTCTTAGAAGAAGTGAAATCTTAAATTCATTTATATTAGGATACATTAATGATTAAAAGATTATTTTTCCGATTACGTCGTTTGGGATGTGAAACACGTAGTTGAGTCATCATAGCGAATCAATACTATTTAGCGTGTGAAGTCTAGGAGGGATTCTTGGAACCTTGAGATTTTTCCAAACTTAATTTTCATTAAATTAAATTCAATTTCGTATTTTAAATTTGTTAGAATTTATTAACTTTAGTTTCGCATAGTTTGTTTTCCTTAACCTTATTTTGTAGATCGTTTTTCCTCGTGGGATCGACACTCCATTCTTTACTACAATTGACCGCGTGTATTGTTTGGGCGTAATCACAAGATGAGATGAGTTCCTTCCATAAGAATGATCCTCATGAGTTAGTTGAGATTTCAAAAGGTAGAAAATCTTTGAAAAACAAATGGGTGTACAAACTGAAAAAGGATTGTGATGAAAAAATGTGAAACACAAAGCTCAATTAGTGGTAAAAGGCTTTGCGCCAAAGAAGGGGATAGACTTTGATGAGATATTCTCACCAGTTGTGAAGATGACCTCTATTAGACTAGTGTTAAGTCTTGCATCTAGCTTGGATCTTGAGATTGAGCAGTTAGATGTTAAAACTGTGTTTCTTCATGGAGACTTGCATGAAGAAATTACATGGCACAACCAGAGGGTTTTGAAGTGAAAAAGAAATAACATAGTTTGTAAATTGAAGAAAAGTCTTTATGGGTTGAAACAAGCTCAAAGATAGCGGTATAAGAAGTTTGACTCATTTATGGTGGGTCATGTGTACAAGAGAACATTTTTAGATCATTGTGTTTATGTCAGATATTTTTCACCTAATAGCTTCATTATTCTCTTAATTTATGTTGATGATATGCTAATTGTTAGAAACGATGTTGATATGATTGGCAGGTTGAAGAAAGATTTGTTTATGTCTTTTGATATGAAAGACTTGGGGCCAACTCTACACATTTTGGGAATGAAGATTGTATGTGACAGAAAATCTAAGAAGTTGTGGTTGTCACAAGAAAAATATGTTAAATGGGTGCTTGAAAGGTTCAACAGAATGATGTTAAGCTCGTGAGCATTCCACTTGCTAATTACTTCAAGTTAAGTGTCAAGTTGTCTCCTAGGGTTGAGAAAAAAAATGAGATTACATGTATTCTATACTCCTCTACTATAGGGTGTTTGATGTATGCGATGGTTTATACAAGACCAGATATTGCTCAAACAATTGGTGTTGTGAGTCGCTATCTTGATAATCCAAGAAAAGAACATTGGGATGCAGTTAAGTGGATTTTGAAGTACTTGAAGGGTACTTTATTCAAAACTTTGTTTATGCTTTGGTAATTTAGGAACCGTATTGGAAGGGTTCACAGATGTAGATATAGCATGTGATCTTGACAGAAAGATGTATACTTCAGGTTATATTTTCACTTTTGCAGGGGGAGCTGTATCTTAGCAGTTTAGATTGCAAAAGTGTGTTGTCTTATCAATGACTGAAGCCGAATACATTGCCATTTCTGAAACAGATAAGGAAATGTTATGGTTGAAAATATTACTCAAGAAATTGGGTGTGAATCAAAATAAATATGTTGTGCATTGTGACAGTCAGAGTGCCATAGATTTGAGCAAGAATGCCACATGCCATAAGCGTACTAAGCATATTGATACTCGTTACCACTGAATACGTGATGCGTTTGAGAAGAATTGTCTTCAACTTGAGAAGATTCATACCAGCAAAAATCATTCTGACATGATGACAGAAGTGGTTCCTAAAGAGAAACATGAATTCTGTAGAGAGCTCATTGGAATGGCCTAATGTAATTAGGCTATGATTCTCCCTTATGATCTGGAGGGGGGATTTGTTGGGTTGGGTCAAGCCCATTAGGGTGGACTAGGCCCTGAAAATAACATAAGCAGCTAGGGTTGTTTTGATGCTTATAAATATAACAGGGAGAAAGGAAAAAAAAAAAAAAAAAACAGACCTGTGTGTATTGTGTGCGGCTACGACATGCGCGTGACTCCATTGAAAGAGAAGAAAGAAGGGAATGAGGAGTTGATTGTTGGGGTTTAATTTTAGACTCACAAGTGTGTTTTGGATCCGTTTCTTGTCGAATTTTGGTGTTGTTTGTTTCAATATATTCTTCATTTGATTGAAGCTCTTGTGAGGTAACATGTTTTGCTCCTTGTATTCCTCAAGCATTGGGCAAAAGGCTCGAGAATAACATTGTACTTCTTTTATTGATTAGTGGATTGATCGGATTTGCCCCGTGATTTTTTACCCTTCACCTTGAAGGGTTTTCCACATATATCATGGTGTCATTATTTTGCATTGATTATTTACTTGCATTTAATATTTGTTTGGCGATATTATTTTGTTCTTCCATTGATAAAATTTCTTTGTAGTTGTTTGCTATGTTTTCCCTAACAATTTCGCATGTCACTATGCATAACATAGCTTTAGTTTCACTTGGATTCATTACTTTTACACGACACCTGGATTTTATCTTGATCTGACGTTTTACTTCCGAAATAGTTATACAAACAGATTGTGTGTAGTTGTTCAGTTAGAAGACGAACCAAGAACTATCATCATCGTCATTTTCAAAAAATCGATCTTGACATCGACTTTGATGATTATATCCCAAAGCATAATTGAATAATTGAATGTGGGTCAATAAGTATTTCATAGAAACCTTCGTTACAAAGTTTTATCTTGGCGGAGTGAAGCAGGGAATGTTAATGACCACCAGTAGAACTGACTATTGTACTATGAGCGATTGGTGCTGAATTTCTCAGATAGATATATGGTCTGCCAACAATGGTGATTATTTACTATTATTATCATCCTTCATTTGCAGAACGCGTTTATGCGTACCACTTGGAATTGGCAGTCATAGGAAAACTGAATTTTGCTCCTTGTTTTTCAAGTTGTGAAGCTTCTTTTGAGAAGCAAAAGCGCCTCCTTTTCAATGGTATAAAACAAATCAGAAATTCTAAATGTCGAGGAAATGAACGAGGGAAATGAGGTGGCGATGGTGAAAGCCGTTCATTTTACACGGAATACGTGCATTGACTTTTCATGCGCGCATCTCGAACGGAATGAACGGCTTCCACCTCGCCACCTCACTACCCTCACTCGTTTCCTCGCCCGTTTCCTCGCTGTGTAGACTTACTCAAAACAAATACATCCCAAGGTGTGAGAAGTAAACATATAACCAGCAAAGTTAGTGAAAAGTATAGGCTGCGGTTCTTGTGGCTTATATCAAAAGTTTCTGTCAAATATCATAAATCTCTAAAATTTCGAAGACAAAGGTAGTATAAAGGTTGAATTTTTAGTCTGAAAATCTACTGAAGAGGTCAGTCAAGCTTACACTGTTTCAAGTCTCATGGTGTCAATTTTCAATCTTTATCGACTTTAATTAATACCCATTTTGCAAAAATTTCATTTCTTAGACCCCTTTGATGGCGTTGAATGGTTTGAAGTAGACTATGATCCTGCATTGTTTCATTCGATTTGGAGTGTGCAAGAGTCAGTGACGTTCCTGGACCTGAAGCCATGGTGGAATGTGTTGGTTAATTCCAATTAAGCTCTCACTGTTAAAGAAGTTTTCTTGCTTTGAGATGGTTTTTCCAAATGGACAAGCTGATACTATTTTGTATAAACAATCTTAAAAGAGGGGAAGTTGAGCGACTTGCAAATGATCAAAATTTTAAAATGCAATTATGAGTTTAAGTAAGGCCTTGCTTCGGGAACTTCATTTCACCAAAATTAGTCTGCAATGTAGTTTTGTTACATTAGTCTGTAATTTTCAGTTCTATGAAGTCCTTGTGTGTTTCTTTTTGTTTATGCTAGAAAGAGATGAAGAATAAAGAACAGAGAGAAAAGAAATGAGTAATAAAGAAGAAGAACAAAGAAATGAATAAGAATTACAGTTATTTCAAGGCACTGGCTTTTACTTTTCTTCATCAAGACTTCATACCAAGATTCTGCTTTCATTTTTATTTTATTTTTGCACTTGCACCACTTGTAATTAACTATCTTTCATCTATATAAATCGCGATTACAGCTTCATGTTCTTAGCAAACACTGCACAACTCAATCTTCTTCTTATTGTTTGATATCTTCTTGCCTTACACTTTAATAGCAACACATTTTGAGTACATACAGTGAGATTTCCTTTAACCTTAATGTTAACAAGTTGTGGTTGCTATGTACATGATCATTAGTGTTCGCACTATACTGTAGTATTTTTCATAATATTCCATTTGATATATGTTTTTTGTTATTACAGTTACGGGTTCTACTTTGTTCATGTTGGGAAAGTGTTGGCTTGAATCACTTCTCATCTTCTTATTCTTCTTCTCATCAGATCTCTTGCATGTCTTGCATTTTCAGCAGAGCTTTCCTTTGGTAGCTACACTCTTTATGCACAGTGAATCTCCCGTTCACCTTATGCTTACATTTTGTGGTTACTACTTACTATATGATTACTCAGGCCCGCCCAGCCTTGGGCATGTGCAAATAGTTCAACCGCGCATGACCCTCGAATCTGAAGGGCCAAAAAATTCAATTTTTTCCTTAGTGATTTCATACAAGTATATTACTAAAAAGAATCCAGACTATTGTAATAATCATCCATAGGTTCAAGTCTAAGCTAATTGAGTGTTTTAATTGGGGGCCCTTTTTTACGAATAATGAACACCCTGGACTCTAAAGTCTCAGGAAGCGCTTTATCATTTCAGTGGATTCAAACCTTGGATTTGTGATAATCAACCATGTTATCAGTTGAGTTAGCACCTATTGGCTGGATCTCGTTTAGTGAATCCTAAGTTACCCATGACAAATCCCAATCCCAAAACCCACCTTCCAAACCAATAACTTCACTCATCCTCTCATTTCTTTCTTCATGGCAGACCAATTTCCTTTCTTACTTTACATATAGCGAAAAGGTATTTTAATAACTTCTTTTAAAGAGCTTTAATACTATTAAATTTGGAAGATTTGAAACAAGGAATGTGAGCTGAATAATTTATTCCATTGTAATTGCATTGGCAGAAAATAAAACAAGGAAAGTGCAACAGTAAGAGGGGCCTGAATTTAAATGGCGGATAGTGCTGTGAGCTTTCTAGTACAAACACTGACTTCCTTGGCTGCTGATGAATTTACGCTGCTGAAAAGTGTTGGTGACGAGATCTCGGAAATGAAAAATGAGTTTAGTAGCATTATTAAAGGATGCTGATGCCAAGGAGGATAGCAACGAAAGAGTGAAAGAATGGGTGAAACAAGTTCGCCATGTGGCCTACAAAACAGAAGACGTTCTAGATGAGTATTGGCTTCTTCAACAGAGCCAAACCACTTATGACTTCCTAAAAAATCTGAAAACAAAACACCAATTAGCCAGTCATATTAAAGTGTTAAGTTCTAAGAGAATTTATGAATAATAGTTCTGTTCATATCTGTAAATGTACATCCATCATGCTTATATAGACAGCTCTAGCTCTAGCTCTTGTAAAAAACTAGCTATCCACATCAGTAACAAACTAACAAACTATCTATCTATCACCCCATCTAGCTATTTATATTTAACATCCCCCTCAAACTGAGTGTAGATCCATCAAGAACACTCAGTTTGTCTCGCAATAATAGGAATTTGTAAGTGCCAAGGGCCTTAGTAAAGATATCAACAACTTGATCAACTGCCGAAATGTGATGGACATTAAGAAGCTTGCGAGCAACCTTCTCACGGATAAAGTAAATATCCAACTCAATGTGCTTGGTTTTGGAATGAAGAACATGATTAGCACTTAACAAGACTATGCTCTTGTTATCACACCAGATAGTAGGAGGAGCACAGACAAGCTTGAGTTCATAAAAGAGATATTGTAGCCATGTGAGTTCAGCTGTAACTGAAGCTAGACTCCGGTATTCAGCCTCAGTACTACTGCGAGAGACAACACTTTGCTTCTTAGATGATCACGAAATGAGATTGGAGCCCAAATATACACAATAACCCGAGGTAGAACGTCTGTCATTTGGGTCAGATGCCCAATCAGCATCACAAAAGTCAGTCAAACATAAATGAGGAGCAGGTGCTAACTGAAGTCCAAACATAGTAGTAGCCTTAAGATACCTTCGAATCCTTTTCACCACTCGCCAATGAGATTCAAGCGGATTCTACATGAATTGACAAACTCGATTGACTGAGTATGCAATCTCTGGTCTAGTAATGGTGACATACTGCAAAGCACCGACTATACTGCGATATAAGTGGACATTTTGGACAAGATCACTACCCGTAGCAAACAGTTTCTCACCACCACTCATAGGAGTAGGTAGACCTTTAGCAAATTGCATCTTGGCACGATAAAGAAGATCATGAATGTATTTGGATTGAGATAGGAACATACCATTGGCAGTATGCTGAACCTGAATGCCAAGAAAATAATGAACAAGACCCAAGTCTTTCAAAGAGAACTGGGAATTTAGTTGCTGAATTAACTGAGAGACATTAGATGAGTTTGCACCAGTGATCAGAATATCATCCACATATACAAGAAGAAAAATTGGAGAAGGAGGGTGCCGAATGAAGAGTGATGAATCTGATTTGGTGGGAGTAAAACCAAACTTGAGAAGAGTATGTCGCAATTTGTCAAACCAAGCTCTAGGAGCCTGTTTTAACCCATATAAAGCCTTGGTAAGCTTGCAAACAACATTGGGGCGTGAAGGATCAACAAAGCCAGGAGGTTGCATCATGTAAACTTCTTCCATTAGATCACCATTTAAAAACGCATTGTTGACATCTAGCTGAAACACTGACCATCCAAACGTAACCGCCACTAATAGCACAACTTTGATTGTAGTGGGTTTAACAACTAGACTAAATGTTTCTTCATAGTCAAAACCAATTATCTGTTGATCCCCTAGCCACCAAGCGGGCTTTGTACTTATAAACCGTGCCATCTGAATTTTTTTTTGATCTTGAAAATCTATCTACAACCAACAATAGACCTATTTTGGGGAAGGTCCACTAGTGATCAAGTATTGTTCCTGATTAATGCCATATACTCCTCTTGCATAGCAGCAAACCAATGAGGAGTGTCTAAGGCCTCATTCAAACTAGTAGGTTCAGCTTGGGCTATGTACACCTTAGGCTTGTAGACACCTACCTTGGATCTGGTTACCATCGGATGTCCAGGAACAGGAATAGACTCAGTAGTGGCTCCAATAGTAGGACCAAGAGAAGCACCAGTAGATACACCAGTTGTATCAGTTGTAGCATTAGGAGTACTAGGGACAGTAGGAGCAACAGTTGTAGCATCAATAGTACCATCAGTTGTAGCATTAGTACTAGGAGAAGAAACCACTGGACTGGAAGGAGAACCAGTGCTGTGAATGGGTGCATTGCTGACATTAGTTGTATTGATGTCATTAGTTATAGGAAAATGGAACATAGCTGCATGAATAGATGCAGGGGAAGGAGACATTGATGAATTGGAACACAATTTTGAATGTGGAAAAGAGGTCTCATTAAAGAGAACATCTCTTGAGATATAGATCCAACCATTAGGAGATAAACATTTATACCCTTTATGTTGCAAACTATAACCAAGAAAAGTACACTTAACAGACCTGAATTGTAGTTTGTGAGAATTGTATGGTCTTGTATTTGGAAAGCAAGAACAACAAAAAACTTTGAGATTTTGATAATCAGGAACCTTGTGATAGAGTAGCTCAAAAGGAGAGAGGTCATTCATAGCAGAAGAAGGAACTCGATTAAGCAGATAAACTGATGTTCTTACTGCCTCATCCCAGAACTTCATGGGAAGAGAAACATGAGCAAGAAGGGTCAATGCAGATTCAATGATATGTCTGTGTTTCCTTTCAGCAACCCCATTTCGCTGATGGGTAGTGGGGTAAGCCAATCGATGACTAATACCATGTTGAGCTAAAAAGTTTGAAAATGACCTATATTCTCCTCCCCAGTCAAATTGAATACACTTGATAGAAAGACCAAATTCTAATTCTACCTGTGCTTTGAACTTAATGAAAGTAGGATAAGCATCAGATTTGTTCTGTAACAGATACACCCAAGTGAACTTACTGTATGCATCAATAAAGTGAATATAGTACTTATATTCAGAAGAAGATATAGTGGAAGAAGGACCCCATATATTTGTGTGAATGAGCTCTAATGGTTAATTGTTTATAGTAGAAGAACTAGAAAAGGGAAATTTGTGTATTTTTCCTAAACAACATGAAGAACACAAATCATTATTCTTGTTTGAAACAAGAATATTACATCTGGTAAGTATTTTGTGCACAAGTGGGAATGAAGGATGTCTCCTAGTCGAGCATGCCAAAGATGCAAAGAGGAAGAGGACTCATAAGTGGTTGCATGGACCAATGCTGTTGATTGAAACAAGAACTTGTAGTAGTTGGAAAGCTTTGATTACAACTGGAAGACATTGGATCTTGAGAGGACTCTGATTCTTGGGCAGTAAGAGACATGGATGGGAAGACATAGAACCCCTTGTTAAGCCTCCCTTCCGAGAGGATTTGGTTGGTAATCTGATCCTTGACAAAAGTCAGGATGAAATTCAAAGAAGATTCCATTATCTCTTGCAAATGTAGAAATACTTAACAAATTTTGAGTAAGTTTAGGGACTTGAAGAATGTTCTTAAGAAGCAATGTTCTTGAAGAATTTGAAGAGTGTAAGAAGGACTGACCAATATTCTGAATTTGCAATGTAGTACCATCTCCAACAATAAGTTGTTCATTGCTATGATAAGGCACTGAGGATGCCAAATTCTGAGTATATGGAGTGCAGTGATCTGTTGCCCTAGAATCAGGATATCACCTATGATCAGATGATGTGGAAGAAGCAACACTGGTTTGCATTGGAGGCTGAGATTCGGCTCCCCAGTTGGGATGAGTATACTGACTAGAAGCAGCAGAATAGGCATGACGAGGTGCTAGATTTACTGTCTGAGAAGGTGTGCCGGAAGATGAGGTATGTGAAGTAGAGTTCCATGGATTTGACACACTATTGTTAAACCTATTATAGCATTTGAATGCAAGATGTCCTAATTTTCCACAGATTTGACATTGAGGTCTACTAGACTTGTAACCAGAAGGCTTATATCCTCTTCCAGAGAGCTTTGCTACAGAGCGAGGGAGGGAGCGAGGGAAAGGGGGCGAGGGATGGGTGGTAACCACCCATTCGCCTCGAGATAAGCGCATCAAATTTGTGATGTGCGATGGTGCTTATCTCGAGACGGATGGGTGGTTACCACCCATCCCTCGCTCCCTCCCTCGACCCCTAGAATTTTCCGTTCCGAGCTTTGCTACAGAGCGAGGGAGGGAGCGAGGGATGGGTGGTAACCACCCATTCGCCTCGAGATAAGCGCATCAAATTTGTGATGTGCGATGGTGCTTATCTCGAGACGGATGGGTGATTACCACCCATCCCTCGCTCCCTCCCTCGACCCCTAGAATTTTCCGTTCCGAGCTTTGCTACAGAGCGAGGGAAAGGGGGCGAGGGATGGGTGGTAACCACCCATTCGCCTCGAGATAAGCGCATCAAATTTGTGATGTGCGATGGTGCTTATCTCGAGACGGATGGGTGGTTACAACCCATCCCTCGCTCCCTCCCTCGTTCCCTCCCTCGACCCCTAGGTCTTGCTCCTCACCGCCGCACCACATTTGCCCACTACTCTCCGTCCTCCTCTCCCTCCGTTTCTTCAAACACTCAAATTCGCCAAACCCTAAACCCCCAAACAATGCTCTCTCTTCGATTCCCACTCCGCCCTCCAGAACCCAAGCTCTCCTCCCTCCCCAAATCAACCCCACTTTCCCCAATTTCAATCAAAAGACCTTCTTCCCGCCTCACCCCATCTCGTCTCTCCCTCTTCGACTCCACCGTTTCTGCTTCTGTGGAAGAAGAACTGAGGAGCAGAGCAACTGATGCAAGAGTCCCAGTAGAGGCGGAGGAGGAGAGGGAGGGGGTCTTGCCGTCGGGTCTTCGAAGGGAGTTCATGCCGAACCAGAGGAGGAAGTTTTTCGGAGAGAAGGGCGGTGAGATGTGGGTTCAATGCGCCAAAAATTAATACTGTTCGCTTTCGATCTATCAGTCCATTGTCATCTCCATCTGTTCGCTCTTCGTATCTGACAATTCCGCCCGGTCTTAGTCCAGCATCGTTGCTTGATTCCCCAGTAATGCTTCCAAATGCTCAGGTAATCATCACATTTGAAAATTATTAGAATTATTTTGATACACTTTTGATTTCTTTAGTTTAGTGTTAAATTGAATGTAATGCATTTTTATTATTGCTATTCTGTTCAAAGTGTTTTGTTTATGATGAAGTTTGGGTTTTCGTGGATAGCAGAAATTGGGATAAATGGAAATGTGTTCTTGCTGACTTATGCCTGTCAAAAATCATTTTTGATGATGGACTTGGCAATGAATACAAAAAGGTTCCCAACTTTCGCATGGAAGAGTTACTTTCCCTTTGGGTTTCGCCCTTCTGAAAATTGTTGTGTGTTGTAGAACTGTAACAAGCTAGGTATGATTATCAGATAGCTCAACCCACAGTATTTCTAATCAAAGACATTTGACTGAGGTTACAAAAGTCACAATTAGTTAATTGTGGTATGAGTTTTACTACGAGATAAACAGGGCATTTGAGTTCATTTGCGTAATTTTAGTTAATTTTGTTTTGAGAATGATAGATTTGGATACACACCATCATCGTACGATAGCTGTGATTCGCATATGAGATGATACTATGATTTAACGTGTTAGATTAATGTGTTTTTGTCACCCTCCCTCTTCTTCTTCTTCCTATCTGCTCTTCTCCTTCCTCCCTCTTCTGATCTTCAACAGAGCAGATTTACATGTTTATTCCTAGAGTTGTGGAATTGTAAGTGTTATTGGGTGCTTCTAGGTTTCTCCTTTGTCATAAACTTAAAGAGTAAGGAAGGGAAATTTTGTTCATTTGGCAAAGTTGATGGTCTAATATCAAGGGTTGAGAGGGCAATTGAGGAGCTTGATAAAGAAAGAAAGTAGAATGTTCAACTTAGCGACAATAGTAATGAAGGGTTCCATGGTTAAGGCCAACATTCAAATTGATTGGAACCATATGACCGATATCAAGACTTTTACAAGGACCCAAAATGATATGGAAAAGGTTTCCGGGGAATGAGATTGGACATATGTTAAAAGGTGCACTAGGCAGGCTATACTAGACCTCATTGCCTCGCCTAGCCTAGTGCCACCCAAATGTTTAAAAAAAATAAAAATAAATTGTAATAAAAATGCACTCGCCTACTACTACGATTAAATTTTTTTTTTTTTTCTTTCTTTTTAACATTGGCTTGTAGCCTTTGTCCTAGGATGCTAGGTGACACCTACGCGAGCTAGGAGCCCAAGACAGGCTCCTCGCCTAGCGCCTGAGACTACATAGGTCAGGCAGCATGCGGATAATGAATATCTATTATTTATCATATAGTTACGATAATTTGTTTATATCCATTTTACAACTCGAAACCCCATTAATGATGATCCATCATTTATGTGATTCAAATCATTATTCAATGTCATAAGGCCGAACTTGTATTATACTACCAGTCATTCCTTTATATTTGTTAATAATGTGGAAAATTTAAGAAACCAAATTCAGTTTTCCTTTGTAATTCAATTTTCTTGTCATTCAACTTTCCTTAATCTGTTGGTGAAGTTGTTGAGTTCTTAAAGATATCGAGTGTTAGACACTGACTATTGTGTTTCTTCTACACCTCTTCTCTATGGAACATAACAAGTATCTCCCCTCTTTTGCTCGTCTCGATCATTTCTTCTATGGTCCACAAGTCATTTTTCTTCTCTCTTTTATATGTGTTTTCTTTTTTTTTTGGGTGTCCATCTCTGCCTTCTTTCAGCAATGGCATATTTGAGGATCTTTAAAGGATGGTGTTCACAAAAATTCTATTTAGTTACTTATATACACCTAGTATCAACATTTTATTATCATAGGATACATTAGGGTATTCTAGCTACTTGATACAAATTGTACCCCCAATATCAAAATTTTTTTACTGTTATGATCGACATGATACGCATAAAGACAAATTCGTAAGATTCAGACCGATAATGAAAATCAGCCATTTCTTGTTTTTATTGTTTTCATTTTTAAATAAGTAACCATTATGAACAACTCTGACTTGCTTATGAAAGTGTAAATTGAGAAAAATCACCAATCAACAGAACTGAAGTAAAGGGCAAGAGGCTAGGCAGTGTTCATCAAAACTTAGGCATTGCATCATCCCCCTTAGGGCCTCCTTGTAGGGGTCCTGGCGTAGATCTATATATATAATGTGCTTTATTTATTTTGTATTATTATCAATTCTAGATTGATGCTTGCACTTTATATATAGATCTATATATATAATGTGCTTTATTTATCTTGTCTTTGTCAAGTGACAAGTGAAATTTCTTAAGCAAACCATGTCTTTAGATGGGTCAATCAGTACACATTCTTTTTTAACCTATCATTATTTAATTGAGTTATTTTATTTTTGCTAAGCCAATTTCTTATGTTAATTTTATCATTAGATAGGCCAGCGAATGTCTTTCCATTTATATTTGACATTGGTCGATATTCTCTTAGGCATTACCTTCTCCAACAACTGGGACTTTTCGGTTACCCAATTTCAGCTTTGAAAGTACAATGTCAATTTCGGCAACTGGTAATTTTGATAAGGATAAGAATGCTGATCTTGATTGCCCATTCATGTTCAAGCCTCATGTGGAACAAGTTTCCTTGCATTGCGCTTCTGGTTCAGATAATCAGGTACATGTTTCTCATCCCTCCCTTCATTTCTAAATTTATTTTTATAAAGACACTTGATTGTTATGCATGTTAACATGGTTAATCACTTAATCCTGATATATACTTATAAATGTATAACCAAAAACTTAGTTGTCAAATTTGTGATGCATGTCAAGATGTGCTATAGAGTTGTTGTTGCTTCTATGGTTTTGGGAATAGGTGTCTGCAATTATTAATCGAAAGGGGAAATTTTGTTAGATAAAACACTGATATCTTTTATGCTCTTATAAACCATTTGTTCATAAAGTTTTAGAAGCTACTAAATTCAAATAAGAGTTTTGGGTTTGTGAACGCATACAAACTGATTGGTGGCCTATATTATCCCGAGGCATCTCCCAATTCAATTATGTAGATGAATAGTATGTAAAGGGAAAAATAAAGGAGGGCGAAAGTGTGACAGTGTGTTGCCCATATTATTTCATTTGATAACAGCAACCTATGTCTTGCTTTCAAATTGGAACACATTGGCTCACTCTAACCATTTTATTGTGATTTTGTTTTGTAGTTTTCTTGCCCCCCCTTTGTCATGGGATTCATTTTTCTGATGATTCTTCTACTAATGAAGCATAGAAGCATTTGGTAGGCATCACATTGTAACTGTCCCTGGACAAACCCAACTCTTATGAATGCGCTATATTTACAAAGAAAGTGATCTTTTTGTTTTTCTTAATTTTATAGGGAAAAACAAAGAAGTCTTTGCGGTTTTTTCGAGCAGCTGGTTCACTAACAGCAGTTGTTTTGGGTACTGCTTTTGTAAAAATATGTCATCCATCCATACCGTTTCTGTGGTGAGTATGCTCTGTACTATATTCCTGTATTGGATTTAGAAATTACCTGTTGCGAACTTATATAGAATTTTTGACTCTGGTTTTAGGTTGGGGATATTCCTCAAGGTCTTCCCAAACATGCACACAGCTTTAGACGTTTGAAGGATGAACGAGTCATGTAACTTCACCAGCAAAGGTTTGAATGAAGAGGATGGAAGTAACACTGAGGTTTTCTGCTTATGTAGCCCCCAAATCATATATATAATTTCAATTTGAGGATGCTAGAGTATAAAGTTGTTTGAGAGTGTATTTTTTGTGATGGACAAGTTATTGATTATACAAACAAGATTACAGTATTAGGCATCATTTACGGTGAAAATTAATATAATTGTGTTCAAGTTTGAAATGTTTATTCTGAATGACAAAAAAAAAGGCAATGAGAAATCTGAAAATTAATAGAAAGAATTAATTTCATTAAAAAAATGAATTTTTATTAGTAATTTTTTTAGCTACAGCAAGTTAGTGTTAGCAACGGCAAATGCCGTCTCTATTTTGATGAATTTAGCGACGGTCTGAAACTGTTGCAAGATAGCCACGGCAAATGCCATATCTATTTTGTCAATTTGATACAGTTGCAATTGTCTCAGAATTTACAACTTAACAACGGTTTGAAGTCGTCGCCAAATAGCCACGGTAAATACCGTTTCTATTTTGTCAATTTGCGATAGCCTTAGCTGTCTCAAACATTTTAAAAGCCGTCGCCATTGCTGTTGTCTCAAATAAAACCTTGGAATTCAAATTTGTTTAGCGACAAAGTTTTTGCAACTTAGCGACGGCTATAAACCGTTGCCAGTTAGCTATGGAATAACACACCGTTGCTGTTATATTGGAGGGACAATTTAAATAGCTACGGTATTGCGATGGTCGTTGAGCTGTTGCTGATACATTTTAGCTACACTTTTTTGATACTTAGCAATGATAAAACACTGTTGCTGAATTTACTTTTTTTTTTTGTAGTGGCTCCTACCACGTGTACGGCTGCGATGACAATCTATTTTCATGTATCATCAAACGCTTTCCTAATTGTCGACCAGTAGATCTAAGCAAATCTATGGTTAAGATGTTATGTTCCAACTTATGTCAAAAACCATGTCACCGGATTCAACTTATGTCATGTGTTGTGGATGCTCCTAGGAGCTACCAGACCACAACCCCAGGCTGAGTAGAGAATCATTCATTATGCAAACTTTCTGTACCCGATGTGATTTATGCATAAACTTTACAAACCCAAATAACAAATAACTCGAGATATAATTAGCTTATAATGGGATGCACTAATTGAACTTTACATTGGGTGCTTGACATTTCAATCAAAGGACATGCAGCAGTTGTTGTACATTCCTATCAATGGACAATACTTTTATTTTATTTTTTGCATTCTTTATAAATATGAACGGTTGCTTAGCCTCTGGGCCCTTTTTAGACTCCAAAGCAGGTGAAGAGATAACTTTCTTTTCTATATATGGAGAGTGACTAAAACTTTGACATGCAACGCAACTTTTCCTTTACTTTATTTTCTTCCTGTCTCTCATCTCTAGTTCAGTGTCTTGCATTTTCAGTTGAGCCTCCCTTTCATAGAGAAACTTTTTACCTACAGTGACTGAGTCTTGCTCTTCCTTTCACCTTATAATCTGCTCTATTTACATTTGTCTATGAGTTTATCTATATATATATATATGTGTGTGTGTGCATAATAGACCTAACAAAGGTACGTAGATCATAAAATAGATCCGATTTAGATATTTAGACTGACTGATATAGATTAACTTGAATCTGGAAACCCTTTCAAAAGTTGAACCCTGATTAATTTGTATGTGAACTAATTAGTAAATTGTGTTTGTATTTGCAGAAATAGAAAACAAAACCAGAACTTAATGGCGGATAGTGTTGTGAGCTTTCTTGTGGAAACACTGGGTTCCTTGGCTGTTGATGAAGTCAAGCTGCTGAAAAGTGTTGGTGATGAGTTCTCGGAAATAAAAGATGAATTTAGTAGCATCCAAGCACTGTTGAAGGATGCTGATGCCAAGGAGGATAGCAATGAAACAGTGAAAGAATGGGTGAAACAAGTTCGAGATGTAGCCTATGAGACAGAAGATGTTCTTGATGATTTTCGGCTTCTTCAACGCCAAAGCATTGGTCGCGTTTGGACAAATATGAAGACAAGGCACCAGTTAGCCAACCGTATACAAGCAATCAAATCTAAAGTCACCGGCATTGTGAGTAGAAAGGACAAATATGGCCTCAGCAATTGGGAGCAAGGGTCTACTTCGCAAGCCCCGGATGTCCAAGAAAAACGTGATCCTCGTATAGATGCTCTTTACATCAAGGAGGTTCAACTCGTAGGGATTGATAAAATAAAGGAACAATTGGTTCAGCGGTTGGTCAATGAGAATAAGCAGACTTCAGTAATTTCGGTATATGGAGATGGTGGTTTGGGAAAGACGACTCTCATCAAGAAGGTTTTCGACAACCAAGTTGTGATGGCTCACTTTCAGTACCGTGCTTGGGCTTTTGTATCTGAGAGCTTTGTTGTCAAAGAAGTCTTGAAAGACCTTATTGGGCAAACACTCAATGAAGATGAGAAGAATAGCATGCGGGATCAAATAAAGGACATGGATACATCCAAATTGATAGATATGCTCAGAAATCGCTTACAAGGAAATAGGTATGCATTAATTCATCTTCTTCTTCTTTTCTTTTTATTTTTGAAGCATGCTCAAGAATTAGATACACACTTATCAACTCCTTCAATATAGGTATATTTTGGTCTTCGACGACATTTGGAAGTCTGATACATGGAAAATTTTGAAAAATGCATTACCAGATGACATGGAACTTGGCAGCAGGATAGTAGTCACTACACGATTCCAAAATATTGCTAGTGAATGCATATCTGAAAGCAAGTATGGCCATAAGTTAAAACTTCAGCACCTAGCACCAAAAGATGCTTTAAAGCTCTTCTGCAAATTGGCATTTCCATCAAATGGTTCGAATAGTTGCCCAAATCATTTGATGAAAATTTCTCATAAATTCTTGCACAAGTGTAAGGGTCTACCTCTTGCAATTGTTTCTATAGCTGGCCTTTTACGAACCAAGCCGACTGTGAAATGGAATGAAGTGTATGAAAACCTTGGTTTCCTGATGAGATCGGATGAGAAGCTTAAAGATTTACACTCCATAATATCACTAAGCTACACAGACTTGCCTTTCCATCTTAAGTCGTGTTTCTTGTATTTATGCATTTTCCCTGAGGATTACTCCATTAATTGTAAGAAGCTTCTTCAGCTCTGGGTTGCAGAAGGATTTGTCGAAAGAAAGCTTGGCATGAGTAACAATGTCACACTGGAAGACATAGCCAAGGGATACCTTGATGAGCTAATAAATAGAAGCTTGGTTCAAGTTGAAGTGCTTGATGATCTAACTGGATGTGTGAAGACCTGTCGAGTCCATGATGTTGTGCGTGAGTTCATGATCGGAAAGGCTTATGAGCAAGCATTTGTAGCACACTATAGTAAAGAGCTGCATGGTCAAGTTATTGGGCGACGCTTATCAGTTATTGATGATGTCAAGAATATGTTCACCTTGCTAAAAGGGGATGAGACCATGTTCTCTCATCTTCGGTCCTTGATTTCATTTGATCCAGACACTGCTTTAAGTAGCTTTTCAGAAGTCATCAAAAGGTGTAAGCTTTTGAGAGTGTTGTCCGTAAAATTCAATAGATTTGATCCAGATGCAATTGTTCCAAGGAAACACTACAATTTGAGGTATTTATGTTTTATGGGCTACGACAACATGTTGTCATTTCCTAGTTTTATTACAATGCTGACAGATCTTGAGGTCCTAGACATGAAGGGTATAGGAATAAAAAGGAGCAAATTGCCAATAGAGATACTCAAGCTAAAGCGCATACGCTATCTTTACATTGGATGTCGGGATCCCCTATTTAGTTCAAGCATAAAATTGCCGAATGGGATTGAAAAGTTGACTAATCTGGAGCATCTTTCAGTGATAGACGCAAACGTAAAAGGAAGTTCAAAAATGCTTAAAAGTCTGGGGATGTTGACTAGAATGAGGAAGTTGGTGATAACAGGTCTCAAGGAGGAAGATGGCAAACATTTATGCGCTTCCATTGAGAAGATGGAGAAACTTCGCTCCTTGGTCATTATGTCTGAAACTGGAAAGATTGACGTAGATAATCTAACTTCTCCTCCACAATATCTAGAGAAGCTAGAATTGAAAGGAGAGCTACTGAACAGAAGTACCCCTCGTTGGCTTCCCAAACTTCAGAATGTTATCAAGTTGACACTCACTCGCGCTCATATAACAGATGGATGTCTTCTCAAAAGTCTTCAAGAGCTACCAAGTTTAGTAGAACTGGAACTGTTCTTAGGATTTGATCAAGAAGAGTTGTATTTTGAGAATGGTGGATTTCCAAAACTAAAAAAATTGGCGATTTCCTTACTACTAAGCTTGAGAAAGATGACAGTGGAGGAAGGAGCATTGCCTTGCATCGAAAAGTTACATTTTTTTATGTGTCTGGAATTAAAAGAAGCTCCATTGGGAATCAAATACCTCACTACTCTGAAAACCATAGATATATTTAGAATGCCAACAAGCTTCGAAAATCAAATTAGGAAGCAAGTATGGAAAGCTGGTCATACTCCGGTAATCTTGTATAGATAATTCCAATGGTGAATGCACTTAGTGTGCGGCCATTGTAACTCCTTTGTATCCTTGTTTGTTTAGGCTCAGTGTTAATTTGTAATAAAATTTCCCAGCAGTCTGGTGACTTGGGATAAATAAATTTTGTGTAATTTATATGATGGTTGTTTTGAATTTCAATTTTTTCGATCCTTTGGTTGATTATTTTTGCACATGCATGATTGAGTTATAATAAGTAGTAGAAATTTTCACTTATTTTATATATGTGACAAAGAAACTCTTGTCTGGATTAATTCCTCCCACTTCAAATGCTATCGACATGGTTGGACTCTGGACTTGTGATATCATCCGTCACAAGTATCTCATTGACGCCTAAATCAACATTATCATCTCTATATCACGCAACTTACAAAAATCTCCGATTGTAACGAAACCGACATTTTTGGTATTTAATAATTAAATAATTTCCTAGTATACATGATTTGCTAAGAAATACTCTAATTATTTATGTCACTTTATCTGACAAAATGAAAACATTATTTTCAAACAAATCAAGCGCTCTTTAGGCAAAATTTTGAATTCAAAACAACAGCGCCAACAGAGCCACTCATCTTTTCTGACCAAACCCTAAAAACCTCATCTTTAAATTAAACCCCCAAATTTCTCTCTCAAATCTTCACAAAAGCTCAAATTGAAAGAAACCCATTGATCCCAACATGGCATCGACCAAACCCTCTTCTCGGTACCCTTCGTTCGATGCACGATCTTCGACGTCTTCACAAATTTCAGATCCTTCTTCATCTGCAGAGTTCAGAAAGAATTTGAGGAATCCCAGCAAGAACCAGTCTTCTTCGCTGAAAAAACTAGTAGGGGTCAGTGGGAAAATGCCGAATGTGAGCTCGAACGCGACGCGGGCGTTGGTGAAGGCGAAATCAGGTGATTTGGTGCAGGGTAAGGTGAAGAATGAGCAGAATTTGAGCTCAATGGTGAAGAAGTTTATGGAGAGGAGATCGAAGACAGCGAAGGGGAATGGGGCGGGGTTGGTGATTCCGGTGGACTTCATTGCAGAGGATCTGAAGAAGAATGGGGCTAAAGGGGGTCATAAAGGTTCGAACTTTGCGGCTTTGCATAAGAAGTTGTTTCAGAAAGGGAAGGGGGATCGGAGTGAGGTGAAGGCTTTAACAGAGGTGAAATCGAATACTAGGACATTGGCTATGGTGTTGAGGAGTGAGAGGGAGCTTTTGGGTCAGAACAAGGAGCAGGAGATGGAAATCACTGAGCTTAAGTTGATCATTGAAGAGAGGAGCCGCGAGGTAATTTACCTAATTTTTGTTAAAGTTTTAAGCTTTAATGTCATTTTTGTGGAATTTTTCGATCAAATGTGAGGTCTTTGGTTTTGGAATGAATAGGTTTTGATGTGTTTTGGTAGTTTTGCAGGTGGAGAAGTTGAAAGATTTGTGCTTGAAACAAAGGGAAGAGATTAAGGCATTGAAAAGTGCTGTGTTGTTTCCTGATGTTATGAACACTCAACTTCAAGTTCTATTGGAGACTCAAGGTTCAGAGCTGAGACAGGCGAAACAAGTAATCCCGACGCTGCAACGACAGGTTACTTCACTTACTGGTCAACTTCAGTGTCTTGCTGACGATCTTGCCGAGGTATGATAAAATTCTTTACTTGCTTAAGTTGGTTACTGCAATAGTATAATGTTTTGTTAAACTGTCAATCATCCATACTAATGACTACGATAATTTGTGATTCGGTATGTAGATGGGATATTGTGATAAGAAAGATCATCAATCTACATCATGGTCTAGATCTAGAAATATTGTTTGCTGAAATTTTATAACAATAAATTGTTGGAATTGTACAACTTTGTTTCTCTGCCATTAAAACTCTTTTCGATAGCTTAGGGCAGTCTTTGATCTCTCATCTGTAGGGTATAATTACTCTAACAATATTATAAACTTTTTCGTGCTTTACTATTAATATGTTTGCAAATAATGCAATCATTGATTAATTTAGAATGGCTAAATCAAGCTGCCTATGAAGGTATCGATCCAATTGATAAGATATGACTATTTTTGGTAAAAGAGTCCGATGATGCACCATTATGTTCAGCAAGAGCATTGGAGTCAAAGGGACCTAATCTTCGAATTACTTTAATTTCGGAAGATTTTTAAATTTGAGGTCTTCAAGTGTCTGTCTTATTATTATTTTACATGAAGGGTAGTGCGCTATGCTTTTCAGTGGAAAGAAAGCCTAGAGTATTATGCAGATAAAAACCTATTCTTAAAACTTATAACTTAATAGTTTATTCTTTCAGTGAAGGTCTCTACTCTAATGCCCTTCTGGTTGAGTGTTTTTTTTTTTTTTTTTTTTTTTTTTTTATGTTTACTCTTGTAAAGGAGCTATTCCCAGAAATATTTGCAAGCAAGCCGTATAATTCTCCACGCTGTTTGTGTACCTGATTCTATATTGTGAACGTTATTAGCTTTTTAGACAACTTGCTCTCAGTTGCTGATTGTGTATTACATAACAGGTGAAGGCAGATAAATATGCTGGAACTGCTTCTTTCGATAGTTATGTTAGCTCTCCTAGAACTCCAATGTTTGATCAAGAAGCCATGAATTCCTTGGTAAGTACTACATGACATTGTGTAAATGACTAAATTATATCCCTTGATTTTTCATCTATAGTTGGAACTTAATTGTACAAATTTTCAATATTTTTGGTACTCTTAACTTTAGAATAATAAAAAAAAATCTCAATGCGTGCGCTTCATGCCTGTAGACGTGCAGGACGCTTGAGTTATAGCTTTAAGCCAAGACCTGAACTACATTAAGTTCACCTATTGATTTACTGCACAAGACACTGCATTTGTTAAGTGCTTTAGACGGTCTCATTTATCCTTGATGTTTGCAAGCATGAATTGCAAAGATCAAAATTTGGATAAGTGTGATGGAACAAAAACGATGAGATTTTTTTTTCACTGAATTAAATACTTGATATCATTCATTTTGACATTTTGAAAATGTAATTGAACTTTTAAGCATCGTGTAAAATATGAATTGCATAATTTTCTTTTTCTGACTCGGCATATACCACTGTTTAGGAATTTAGTTCTGGTGATCCAACAAGCCCTGCTAGTCAGGATGACATGTTTCTAAAGGATTTGAATCCCTGTTTGACTCCATGTTCTGCCAAATCGAAGTCTAAGGTGATTACTCCACTAATTTATTCTCCAATTTCAATCGTGTATCACAATGAAAGGATCTTGTATTTTTCTGAGAGACATTCTTTCTCACAGGAATTTGATGAAATGATGGGCTATGATCATTCATATAAGAAAGGATCTTATGGTAACAATAGAAAGGCATGTAAAGAGTATCGTCCGCAAGGTGGGAAAACTTCCAAGAGTTCTGAATACGACCAGAGGCCAAGTGTAGGAAGTGCAGTTGCTCGACCCACTCGAAGGTCAGATGAAAGCAAAGGCACCTATGGAAAGCCGATGCATCAAAAATGGTTTTGAGGCAAAGGGTACTCCATTACCTTCTCGTCCATCTCAATCCCCAGTTTACCTCATGTAACTATCTGCAAACATCGCCGGATATTGCCTTCTCTTGGAGCAAATGTTGTCATCACGACTCTTGAGTAGTGTTGCGTCTCACTGCAGTTGGTATGTCTGGTGGGAGATCTTGGGCCTGCAGTTCTCATGTATGGGTGGGGTTTCTCCTGCCTTCTTTGCTAGGTAAAGCTACATTTACCTCTTGAGATCACACTTGGGATCACACCGTACTTGTGCAGTCAATAAATCTAGTAAACCAAAATGTTGAACTTTTCCAGCTACGTTCATAAGATGTCAGAGTTCAATACTTTGTCAAACTTGAAATTCTGTAGTCAAGTAGATCTTTCATCCCCTGTTTATTGTTTCATAAAACCACAATTCAGTAAATGGGAAATTGTTACTTGGGCTGCCAAATGATGCAACTTAAACAATCCTTTTGGTGTGTGTGGTATGGTAAACCCTGAATGCATCAAAATGTTAAATGGCAGTGCAATGTGCGTGTTGCACTTTTTTTTGTGATACATAGTAGATGGATAATTTATAATCTAAGTACTAGGGAAACGAATGGACTACCTTGCTCACATGATAGGGGTTAAGTATGTAATGTCGAGAGAGATTTGTTTAGGCCTTGTTATAATGACCAGAAGTATAAGGTAGTCTAGTTATATGTTTCCGACACTGATGGTGATTATCATAGTTACTTTGTGGAGACTGGAGAGTGGTGAGATTATTGCATTGGGTGACACTTTGCTAAATGCAAGATTATTTATACAATGTTTTGCAAAACCATCAAGGCCTTTCAGATTGCAAGACAATGTCAAAATCTCTATCTATCTAAAAGCTTAACCAATATCGAGTAGATAACCCACATGGTAAAGCATCCCAGGAGGCAAGAGGAAAGTGAAGCCTTACCCGGCAAAGAACCATGTTAAATCCTAAAATGTAAAATGTGGTTGAATAATTCTTAATTGAGGTTAATGAATAAATCAATTTTGTGTCATATTCCAAATGTGATATCTTAAATGAAAATAACATTTTTAAATCAAACTTTACATTTTATATGCTAAGTCCTTCCCTGCATAAAAAAAAAACATGAGCAAAAGCATGAGCTTTCTTCTTAATGTAGTTGTTTTTGTTGAAATCTTTCATTTGTTCCAAATATTTTAAACTTCACTTGGAAGTGAATTTTATGGAAAAAAAATCACTGATAAAGAAAAAAAGAGCACTAAAATGTTCGGACTTAAAACACTTTTTCCATTATGTACAACACTGAAACACCAAAGCATTCCCCCATCACCTCTACAAAACTATTTAAACATTAAGTGGGAACTGATGAATCCTAAATTAATTGTGGGATACATCATTCTTAAACGAGTTGAAACTACACTTTCAATTTTCAAAATATCAATATGGAAGAGATATTCCAATCAATGATTTTCAAGAATGAAAATTGATACACTAGCCAATATTATCATTCTAAAACATACAAATCATGATGCAGAAATTCTAAATGGCGAGGAAACGAGCGAGGGGAATGAGGTGGAGGGGGTGGACCATTCATCCCTTTTGGGATGCGTGCGCAAAAATTGATAACACGCATCTCCAAGGGGGTGAATGGTCCACCCCCTCCACCTCACTCCCCTCGCTCGTTTCCTCGCCATGTAGCATTGCTCATCATGATATATTGTCCATGCTATGCTATTTGTTCGCTCTTGTAAAAAAAATTAGAAGAAATGGTTATTGAAGATAATCGATTTCATCGTAAATTTTATTGAAACCCAATTTCAATCGAACCGAACCGAACCAAATCAAACCAGACCGTGCAATGAAGATTTCATAACATAACATGCGCCCGCATTTCCCTCCCTCACTCTATTTAAAGTCGCAGCTCTAATAACGGACGGATGCTGCGCTGCTTCTTCTTCAGACATACGTTTCTCCGTTCGTTTTCTGCGACAACAACATGGTAACATTTCGCGATTTCCGTCATCGATAAACCCTAATATTTTTCATCTTTGATTCGGTCAATTTATTTTCCTCTCTTCTTGCATGTATTTTGATTATGGATCTATGTGATTATTTGAGATTATGCGATCGGAAATTAGTGGTTTACACGATGTTCATGTCGATATGAGTTAGAATTGTTTGATTAATTGTTCGATAGAACTCGTAGATCAAATATGAAGTTAGGTTCTTCGAATTCTGTATGAAATTACGGTCTTCTGTCTTGAAAATTGGGGGTTTGTCTTTGTAGCTAAATTTTGGTTGATTGCTTGTATAGTTGTATTATAAGCTTGTGAATCTATAGAAAATTTAGTAAATGCGCTGGTGCTAACATTTTAGTATCGATTTTGATGTTTTGATCTTATAATTTGATGCATCTGGGCATGAGAGTCTCAGTGGAATGCGGTCAAGTCTATAATTGGGTATTTAGGTGCGGGTCAGATGCATGGGTAAAGGTGCTTTAACCAATGCTCCTCAGAAGCTCTAGGTGTCAAGGACCCTTTCAGTAAAAACATAAGGATGTATTTAATGAAAGGGTTGAAACTTATGGCTTTGCAGGTGTATCTTGTTTCTCACTGGAATTTTTTGGATGCGTTAAATAGTAGGAAAATTGCCCGGAAATTTCTTCAGTTTTCTTTTTCGCATTTGTGCATGTTAACATGTTTTCCAATAAAGGATGATTCATGGTAAACTTGTCAAATTTGTTCATTTACTGGTATGATTCGCATAGGTTTCGTGGTACAATGGTTATCAGTCATCACCAAAAGATAAAGTTTTTTTTTTTTTTTTAATGGTTTTCCTGCATACTTAGTTTATTACTTTGTAGGCATTTCTTTTCATTGGGGTCATAGTTGTATTTATATTGATGATGAAAGTGCCTTTTCCAGACTACCTCAAAGCGTCTTGCAGATAGGAAAATAGAAAAGTTTCAGAAGAACATCACAAAGAGGGGCTTAGTTCCTGAGACCTCGGTGAAGAAAGGGACTGACTACCCAGTTGGGCCGATTCTACTCGGATTCTTTGTCTTTGTGGTTGTTGGATCATGTAAGCGCCTTATTGCTTTTATTGTGCCTTTGATTTCTTATTTCAACAGTTATGCATTTTGCATTAACAAATTCTTGATGGTAGATATACCTAATGCGTTGTTTCTTCTTTTTTTCTTGCCTAGTCCATATTATGTTCATTTAGATTGCTGTTTAGGTGCACTATTTTTCAAAGGAGCATCGCTTGGGCAGGTTCACCCAGTTTTGCTATTGTAGATTTGTAATTTAGTTAATCACCAACATATCTTGAAAATGTCATGTTTAGAAATGCATGTAGAGTGAACTACCTTCTAAAATTCAAGTTTTTGCGGAAAAAATGGATCTGCAAAAGAGATCCAGGAGACGAACATAGCTGGACACTAGAAAAGTGGTCTGCACCTGTGCATATGTGGCTAGTGCATCTGGATGTTCTTTTGCTGAACATGATCATGTTCTTTATTTGGTTTTGGTAATGCACAAACTTATGCATTCTAGTTTTCCAAGGGTGCCTTCAATTTGTAAACACGTAACATATCATGTTTCACTAATTAATTATAGTGATGTATATCCAGATAATCGTTATTTTACTCGTTCTAACTCAAACATAACTTAAATGTAAGAGTAATGCGAAAGGGACCACCACAGTCTACTAGACATATGTCAATTAGAGGATCACCTTTTGGTGGTGCCTCGAGATGTGAATATGGCCATTTATAATGGTGGTTTGTGGACATTTGTGGTAACACATCCTAATGAATGACCAAATATGTGGATTCAGTCAGTAGCTGGTTGGTGTGATAGTCTCATTCAGCATGAATCAACTTTAAAATGGTAAAGGGTAGTAAGTAATAAGGTATGGTAACAAACAACTGGTAGATAGGGTAAGTTAGTTTATTCTTACATCTTATGTCTTTATAACAGGGTGCAGGTGCTAGTTATTTAAAAATATTTAGTGTAAATGTCACATGCTTTTTCAAGAGAACTTTGTTACCTCATAATTCAACCGAGTGTGAAGAGAGTTTTACAGAGTGAATTGATGAATAGATTAAGAACCAAGAAAAAATATTGTGCTGTTAACTCCTGCGCTGACATTTAATAAACTGTTGAGGACATCTTGTAGAAGTTCAACTGTACTTATAGTTGTACATACCATTGTGCACTAATTTGCCTTATTTTCTTTTCTGCTTGGCAGCTCTCTTTCAGATAATCAGGACTGCTGCAAGTGGTGGGATGGCTTGATAGGATGAAAGAACAGTTAGCTAACATGGGTTGTCAAATGAATACATCTTTGTAACTTTGAAATGTCCATGTTAGTTTAGAGGGAAATGATGAAGAACAGCTAAAACTTTTATGCAATAAAATGGAAATGGTTTTTGATACAAATCTACATCAGTTTTTGCAATTCTTTAAATTTGAAGCTTTTCATATATCTCTCTATTTTCAGCCAGCAAATACTCCAGCTCCAGTATAGGGAAAGCTTAGGTCCAGTAACTCTGCTGTCTCAGGTAATGTTGGGCACCTCTTTCAGTCAGTGTTCAATCTTTCAAATGAGCCTGGTTCCCCAGCTATCTCTAATATTGATTCTTCCTTGGTAAGTTTGCTTCAAAGCATACCGCTAAATTGGTTCTAGCGTTAAGCATTTAGCTGTTAAAAAATGTCATGGGTGATTTGCCTTCTTGTGTTGATCCCAAACTTGGAAGTGAAGTGGATTCAACAATACAATTTACATGTAGAATAGTTAACCAGGAATGTGAATGACATAGTTGTGGGGTCAGGCTCACACAAGCATATCTTACACTTAGTTAATTGTATAGATAACGCATCGTTGCCTTTGGTTCCTGATTTCAATGAGGTTCTGCTTCGTCCACGTATCTTCCTGTCTGATCGATACTCGTAGAATGGCCAGATAAGAATCCTGATCAATGTTGTTAGTCAAATTAGGAATGGTAGATGAAAAAATGTGGGCTGATCTGTCTGCTCTGCTGCTGCATGATCAGTCTGTATGTGAGAAGAACAATTATATCAGGGAAAGGAGTCAAATTCTACTGCTCTGACCACAATAGAAGCCACCTACCCGGGGCCAAAAATTAGAAAACAGAGGACCCCTCCTGCCTGTCAGACCCCAAACTCTTCTGCAGAGTTAAACGACAAACATTGAGTTTTCATTTTCACAGCCAGCTATTATCAGTTGCTCCAAGTACCTGTTTGGGAATTTGGATTGGAAGCAACTATCAGACTCAATTCGCTCACAGGATACCTCAGTACCATTATATTGTTGATGTTAGTGATTGCTCATTGGAATTGCCATGCATGTGATGTATTTTTTTTTCTGATCAAGGATTATGCATTAGACAATTTTGTACTATATATATATTTTGTTTTTCCTGTGATGCCTGTACATGAATATATGTCATGGTACGATGTTCTTGAGACGTAGACTGTGAATATGGTACTGAGGGTTGTATGCATTATCCCCACTAACAGTTACCTGCTCTTTCACATTATTGTTGAATTCCAAGTTTTTCGAACTCGATATACTCAAAAGCAACAAAATGGATTCAATGTAAAGGAAAGCTAACCATAAACTCTATCTATACAAAGTGATATGAAACTTCTGACTGAAAACCCCCATTATAGGGTATGTTTATCATCATACATCCTTAACCAATTGCCATGATATTGGTATTTTCTTCCTTAGAACATCACAATGTGTCTAATGCATCCTAAATAGCCAAAAAAAAGTACAATAAAGAAAAAAAAATTTCATTTATTGGCTATATATATATTTAGAAAATTAGAGACTTTGTATCCTGCACCTGCTTTGGACTATTTTCTTCAGTCTTCAATTTGTTTGCACTTTGCATTGCATGAAAACTCTGTTTATTCTGACACTTTGTGTAACAAAGTCAAAAGTCGAAGTCAGCAAAACACATTTTCATGAAACATTCACAGGTTGGCATAGAAACATGAGCGAAGAAGAAGAAGAACCACTTCCACCACCACCACCACCACCACCACCAGTTAACCTTCTTTCATAGCAGTGAATTGAAAACAATGAAATCGAAAGTTGAACCATCACCTGGTTCTCTCTATTCCAAACCACCCTTCCCCTTCTTCCTCTACTTGAATCATTTGCAAGTCGATTCAACAATGGTCTCAAACACACCATGTATAGTCTCCTATACCCACCTAGAGCCAAAACCACCGGTCTTGGAGGCCGAAGAAGAGCACTAGTGTTCATTGTGTGTGGTGAAACATGGCGGAAGCATAGGTTTTCCCAGAGAGTGTCATTGCGAGAAATAGAACACCATAGACGACACACACAGGCTGCAACACTGAGTGAGCGGTCATCGAGTCGCTTTAGTATCTCAATGAGGATGTCTGGATGATCATTCACACAAAACTTCATATTGGTTGCACCATGTGGTGGTGCTCTTCTTTGTTTCTTCACCACCACCATTTTTTGTTGAGTTTCAAGAACAAACAAGGAAGAGCAATAGAGCATAGAGAGTGATACAGAAGAAAAGTTTTATAATGGAATGTGAGTGCTATTGCATGATAAAGGATTTGACTTAGAGAGGAGAGAGAGGGTAATTAGGGTATCTGAGACAGGGAGAGAAGGAGCCAAGTGAGAAAAAACAAAATAAACAACCCTGGAATCGATGCTTTTGCTCTTTATTTTTCTTGAGGTTTTATTTTAATTTTTTGGTTCACTCACTCATTCACTGTTCTTGGGTTGAGTATAGAGAGTTTGCTGGTGTTTTGTTGCATTTGTTGTCTTGGTATTTCATCATTTTTTTTTTTTTTTTTTACTTTGGTGAGATTTAATATCCGTTGGAAACCAAAGGTTGGTGTGAGACTGAGAGAGTAGGGTTGTGTGAGAGGGACCTGCAGTTACGGTTGAAAAAAAAAATCGACCAAACTGATTAAATCGATCAAACCCGAATCGATTGGTTCAGTTTTAAGAAATTAAAAATCGAAGTGATAGGTTCAGTTTTCGGTTTGTATGTGATTTAATAGACAAAACCGAATCGATCGAATATATATAATAAATAATATATATTTATATAAAATAATATAATATGTTTAAATTAAATCGTTGGTCAGTTCGATTTTATTTCGGTTTTAGTTCGATTTTAGTCAGTTTGGTTCAGTTACGGCTTACATAAATTAGAATCAGCTCGATTTCGGTTTGAAAATTTTAAAACCGACCAAAGTCGGTTCGATTCACGGTTTAGGTGAAAAACTGAACCATCGATTCGATTTTCAACCCTACCTGCAACACAAATCTCAATGCAATGCTTATCTAAAATATTTAAGCGAAAGGGTATCCGGATTGTTATCTAAAAGCATTAAGTTAAGAAGTTATTTATGTTCGTCCATGGACAACAATAATAGACTTAAATTATTCACAT
Source organism: Berberis thunbergii (assembly GCA_003290165.1). Lineage (NCBI taxonomy): Eukaryota > Viridiplantae > Streptophyta > Magnoliopsida > Ranunculales > Berberidaceae > Berberis > Berberis thunbergii. Next base: position 88,096 of record QNQO01002357.1, read on the forward strand.
TTTATTAGCTGACTGTAGTTGCTGTATTAGTGGATTTCTTGCGTAGCAGAAATTTGCACCATAAAACATGATGTGGATGATAAGCTCTTTTCTTGGGGATTTTCTGTTTTCTTTTTATTTTTTAGATATAGTAATTTGAGAAAATAATAAAAGTAAAATAAACAACAATATAATAGATGATATTCACCAACTATCATGCTATTAGGGTCCAAAAATTTCCAAAATCACCATCCCCTCCAAATAGTTTCACAAAAATAAACGAGACAAACACCAAATATAACCTTTCATATCACACCAAAAAAACAAAATGTAAAAAGTAAAAATGAAAAAGATAGACACAAAAAGTGGATATAAAGTAAACAAACAGAGATCCAAAGATTACGTTAGTATGGAGTCCTCACCTTCACTTGTCTCACAAACTTGGATTTTCTTCCGGAAAGGAAAGATAGACAAGACTTATTATATATATATTTTAATGAAATCTGTAATTATTTCAATGAAGTTGACACCAAAAAGGTTCCCTTATTTTCAAGAAAAAATCAACTAGACAAGCTGAGTGTGTGTGAAAGAGAGAGGAGTGGGATCCCTCTACAAGTAGTAAAATATAAAGACTAGGGAAGGTGATGATGAGGGGTTGTTTGGGTGTGTATTGGACATAATTGAGAGGAAGGAAATTTATTATTGTTCCCAAGGAAGTTGATAATAGGAAGATTACAAAGGGAATCCACACAAACAAAGGTCTAAAATTTCTTCATCTCCATCAACTCTCCTCATGACTAGCTACTATTTCTTTGTACTTTGCATCTTGTTTGTAGGCTAATTATTTTGTTCATCTCAATCCATATTAGATAGGAAGGAAGATAGCTAGTCACAAAATGGATTATCGATCCGAATGTGAGCTTTGGTTTCGATTATGGATCGATCGTCTGATGCAGACTCATGTAAAGCTTGTCAATGTGTAAATAAGTGCACGAAATAAGATTGAAACCAAATTGTTTGCATTTTTTTTATAATTTTTTTACAAAAATACTAGGAAATCAGGTTTTTACAATAAGGATGATGTAACGTGATCTCGAAAGTATAATACAATCTCCAAAGAGTTTATGTGTATGTCGAGGTTGTAAAAAATCCTCTAACGATGCCACATCATTTTATTTGCAAAACATTATTGCAAAACCCGATTTCCTAGCTTCACTCAATTTTTTATATATACTCTATAAGAGAGGCATTAGATCTGTTTTTTATGTTTAATTTTTTATAGTTAATTGTTGCTATTTTAGTTCAACAAACGGCACCATAAGCATAATGAATAATAGAAAATGTCGAGTTTACCTTTTTACATTCCACACCTTTTACTAGGGCAGTCGAAATTTCCTAAAAAATCGAAACCGTATCATACCATTGGAACTAAATCTTTACTGTTCGGAAAAAGGAACCAACCGTTGTTTTGTACTGTACTGATTTCGATTTTTGGAATACCAAAAATACCAACAAACATAATAGTAAATTATTTTTATTTTTAATTATTAAATTTGGGTCCCCTTTATTTGATATGTTTAGCTAGAAATGGTTGTAGTATTTGATTGAGAAGGTTTCCTCTTGGCCTGTTTTTCAAAGGTAGTGAGTGTCTTCTAAGAAAATTTTGTTTCTTCCATGGCAAGATGAGGTGTTTGTTCAATTTAGTACCTAAGGCACTTCTGGTATTTTAAGTTATAAGAAAATATTGAAACTAAAGTCAACTCCTGTTATCCATGATCTCAACCATCAAAATGATATGATAGATATGCGTTCTCTAGAGATTTATAGCTTTCTAGAAAATAACTTCTGTAAGCATTTTGTAAAGATGAAAACTTGTAATTGTGAGAGTATGATGTGGTTGTGTCTGTGAAAGGTGTAGACTAGGAATTTGAACATGGGTAATCCAAAGATGCAAAAACAAGCCAAGGGGAACACATAATGGCTCTCCATACTCATAATGATTCCGATATTCTTGGATTCCTATTTCAAAAAAATGACAATAGTCAGATTACAAAGATGATAAGAAATTGAGCTTGAATTCCCCAATTCAATCATCTCAATCTTGTGACCTATGACCACTTTCCTCTTCTAGTTTGCCTGTGTTTGTTAGAATGTTGCCATTGGACAACATTATGGAAATTTGATCAAATAATACACATTTTAGGTCAATTATGAAGTAGATATGTTGAATGAAATGATGAGCAAACAAAATTTTCATTGGATCTTTGAACTGCTTGAATGCATTATCCTAGACTTGTGATACAATCTGCTACAAATCTTCTCCCAAATTTTTCCAGCTAAGTTAGCAACCATATGCAATTAAGACCAACTGTCATCACACAAATCTCTTAATTCTCAACTTAATATCAATTAACATTAAATTGTTAGTATGAAATGTGAAGGAGATTCACATCAAAATGAAAGTTTCCTAGTCCAAGAGGGACAATGGAAGTCCCATATATAATCTTCTCCCTCATTATATAAAGTTGGAGAACAAAAAAATGAAGCAAAAAAACAAGTTGCTAGGTGGATGAGGAGGTGACATTATTTTTTAAACATCAAGAGGATCTCTCTCATATTCTACTCTGATCTTATTAACGTATTTTGCTTGCATTAGCTTGGAGTGATGGAGCCATTGGAATCCAAATAGAGGGTCGACATCATCACTTGATAAGTGTAGCTTGAAATGGTTTGGTATTATTGGATTGTGAGGATCTCCCTGGTCTCAGAATTCCAAGCTGATGAGTGAATGTCTTCTATGAAATATATTTCTCTTCTTGTGTGGTAGGGTAAGGGTGGGTTTTGTTTGGTTTCTCTCATCTCATTTGGTCTCCCCTACAATATGAACCATCCTGCACACTAGCCAAATTCTGATTTTTATGTGCATTGTTTTTGTTAAGACATTTCATTAGAAAACCATATTAAGGAATATTGCACCATTGTCTTTCCAATGAGCTAGCTAAATTGTGGGTTTCATAGTTCAAGTCTCGGTTAATAAATTTACAATACCATAAATTCTGAATAGAAAGCAACTATCTAATGTTACTAATAATAGGGTGCCACACCCATCGTGTAGCCAAACAGAGTTGTGGATCCTGTTATAAGGAAGAAATTTGGTGACATTTTGATCATGTTTCATTTTGGTCAAGTGGGGTTAAAGGGGCTAGTCGATGCCAAACCCTAATTATTGAGGGTCAACAAATAACGCGCCCAACACCCCAACCTAATGTTGAATCCAATGATGCAGTTGAGGATTGTTTAGAACCAACCATTACCTCTAACCCGAAGTTGAATCGGATCACATCAATCCCTTGAGCCCCCCAATCATTTTATAGGTGTAAGAGTGATTAGTTAGATTTTTTAAGTTTGGCCCTCATTAGATTATACCTAATAGAGTTTGACTCTCATTTAAAATTTTAATTGTATCTAATAGAGTTTGACCATCATTTAAAATTTTAATTTGATTCTAATTCTCATTTTCTAACCGATTTGTTAGGTCAATCACATTGACTAATTAATATTATTTTATTGATCAAAATATCCCTATTATGAATACACATGCAAGACAAGCACCAAACCCATAAAATCACAAAAAATGTATCTAAATGTCTGATGCTAATCTCGTGGTAATCATATGGAGCATTTGATTGGTCAGTCACACACGAATGTGAATGCAGGGAATCCCGTGACATTTGTTGGGTTTACGTATTTTATATTTTAGTTAAACATTGGGTAAGTACATGGCTAACTGCTCTAATAACATTGAGTGATGAGGCATGGAATCCGGAGGGTCCCCTTTATTTGATATGTTTAGCTAGAAATGGTTGTAGTATTTGATTGAGAAGGTTTCCTCTTGGCCTCTGTTTTTCAAAACTAGCGAGTGTCTTCTAAGAAAATTTTGTTCTTTCATGACAAGATGAGGTGTTCGTTCATTTTAGTCGTTGAGGCACTTTTGGTTTTTTTCAACATTTTCGTTATATGAAAATATTGAGACTAAAACCAACTCCTATTATCCATGATATGCATTCTCTAGAGGCTTAAGCTTAACTTCTGTAAGCATTTAGTAAACATGAAAATTTATAATTGTGAGAGTATGTTGCGGTTGTGTATGTGAAAGGGGTTGACGAGGAATTTGAACATGGGTAATCCAAAGTTGAAAAAACAAGCCAAGGGAAACACATAATGGCTCTCCATACTCATAATGATTCCGATATTATGAAATGTGAAGGAGATTAACAGAATGAAAGTTTCTGTTGATCTAAATTATTTAAGCGAAGGGGTATCCGGATTGTTATCTAAAAGCATTTAGTTAAGAAGTTATTTATGTTCGTCCATGGACAACAATAATAGACTTAAATGAGAAATTCTAAATGTCGAGGGAAACGGCGAGGAAACGAGCGAGGGAAATGAGTTGGTGAGGTGAAAGCCGTTCATTTCCCTCGAGATCCGCGTGAAAAAGTCAACGCACGGATCTCGAGGAAAATGAACGGCTTTCACTTCGCCAGCTCATTTCCGTCGCTCGTTTCCTCGCCGTTTCCCTCGACATTTAGAATCTCTCGACTTAAATTATTCACATTTTATTAGCTGACTGTAGTTGCTGTATTAGTGGATTTCTTGCGTAGCAGAAATTTGCACCATAAAACATGATGTGGATGATAAGCTCTTTTCTTGGGGATTTTCTGTTTTCTTTTTATTTTTTAGATATAGTAATTTGAGAAAATAATAAAAGTAAAATAAACAACAATATAATAGATGATATTCACCAACTATCATGCTATTAGGGTCCAAAAATTTCCAAAATCACCATCCCCTCCAAATAGTTTCACAAAATAAACGAGACAAACACCAAATATAACCTTTCATATCACACCAAAAAAACAAAATGTAAAAAGTAAAAATGAAAAAGATAGACACAAAAAGTGGATATAAAGTAAACAAACAGAGATCCAAAGATTACGTTAGTATGGAGTCCTCACCTTCACTTGTCTCACAAACTTGGATTTTCTTCCGGAAAGGAAAGATAGACAAGACTTATTATATATATATTTTAATGAAATCTGTAATTATTTCAATGAAGTTGACACCAAAAAGGTTCCCTTATTTTCAAGAAAAAATCAACTAGACAAGCTGAGTGTGTGTGAAAGAGAGAGGAGTGGGATCCCTCTACAAGTAGTAAAATATAAAGACTAGGGAAGGTGATGATGAGGGGTTGTTTGGGTGTGTATTGGACATAATTGAGAGGAAGGAAATTTATTATTGTTCCCAAGGAAGTTGATAATAGGAAGATTACAAAGGGAATCCACACAAACAAAGGTCTAAAATTTCTTCATCTCCATCAACTCTCCTCATGACTAGCTACTATTTCTTTGTACTTTGCATCTTGTTTGTAGGCTAATTATTTTGTTCATCTCAATCCATATTAGATAGGAAGGAAGATAGCTAGTCATAAAATGGATTTATCAATCCGAATGTGAGCTTTGGTTTCGATTATGGATCGATAGTCTGATGCAGACTCATGTAAAGCTTGTCAATGTGTAAATAAGTGCACGAAATAAGACTGAAACCAAATCGTTTGCATTTTTTTGTATACATTTTTTTACAAAAATACTAGAAAATCAGGTTTTTGCAATCATGTTTTACAATAAGGATGATGTAACGTGATCTCGAAAGTATAATGAAATCTCCAAAGAGTTTATGTGTATCTCGAGATTGTAAAAAAAAAAAAAAACTCCTCTAACAATGCCACATCATCCTATTTGCCAAAACATTATTGCAAAACCCGATTTCCTATCTTCACTCAATTTTTATATATACTCTATAAGAGAGGCATTAGATAAGTTTTTTATGTTTAATTTTTTTTATAGTTAATTGTTGCTATTTTGCTCAACAAATGGGCACCATAAGCATAATGAATAATAGAAAATGTCGAGTTTACCTTTTTACATTCCACACTTTTTACTAGGGCAGTCGAAATTTCCTCAAAAATCGAAACCGTATCATACCATTGGAACTAAATCTTCACTGTTGAGAAAAAGGAACCAACCGTTGTTTTGTACTGTACTGATTTTGATTTTTGGAATACCAAAAATACCAACAAACATAATAGTAAATTATTTTTATTTTTAATTATTAACTTTGGGTCCCCTTTATTTGATATGTTTAGCTAGAAATGGTTGTAGTATTTGATTGAGAAGGTTTCCTCTTGGCTTGTTTTTCAAAGGTAGTGAGTGTCTTCTAAGAAAATTTTGTTTCTTCCATGGCAAGATGAGGTGTTTGTTCAATTTAGTAGCCAAGGCACTTTTGGTATTTTAAGTTATAAGGGAATGTTGAGACTAAAGTCAACTCCTGTTATCCGTGATCTCAACCAACAAAATGATATGATAGATATGCATTCTCTAGAGATTTATAGCTTTCTAGAAAATAACTTCTGTAAGCATTTTGTAAAGATGAAAACTTGTAATTGTGAGAGTATGATGCGGTTGTATCTGTGAAAGGTGTAGACTAGGAATTTGAACATGGGTAATCCAAAGATGCAAAAACAAGCCAAGGGGAACACATAATGGCTCTCCATACTCATAATGATTCCGATATTCTTGGATTCCTATTTCAAAAAAATGACAATAGTCAGATTACAAAGATGATAAGAAATTGAGCTTGAATTCCGCATTCAATCATCTCAATCTTGTGACCTATGACCACTTTCCTCTTCTAGTTTGCCTGTGTTTGTTAGAATGTTGCCATTGGACAACATTATGGAAATTTGATCAAATAATACACATTTTAGATCAATTATGAAGTAGATATGTTGAATGAAATGATGAGCAAACAAAATTTTCATTGGATCTTTGAACTGCTTGAATGCATTATCTTAGACTTGTGATACAATCTGCTACAAATCTTATCCCAAATTTTACCAGCTAAGTTAGCAACCATATGCAATTAAGACCAACTGTCATCACACAAATCTCTTAATTCTCAACTTAATATCAATTAACAGAAAATTGTTAGTATGAAATGTGAAGGAGATTCACATCAAAATGAAAGTTTCCTAGTCCAAGAGGGACAATGGAAGTCCCATATATAATCTTCTCCCTCATTATATAAAGTTGGAGAACAAAAAAATGAAGCAAAAAAACAAGTTGCTAGGTGGATGAGGAGGTGACATTATTTTTTAAACATCAAGAGGATCTCTCTCATATTCTACTCTGATCTTATTAATGTATTTTGCTTGCATTAGCTTGGAGTGATGGAGCCATTGGAATCCAAATAGAGGGTCGACATCATCACTTGATAAGTGTAGCTTGAAATGGTTTGGTATTATTGGATTGTGAGGATCTCCCTGGTCTCAGCATTCCAAGCTGATGAGTGAATGTCTTCTATGAAATATATTTCTCTTCTTGTGTGGTAGGGTAAGGGTGGGTTTTGTTTGGTTTCTCTCATCTCATTTGGTCTCCCCTACAATATGAACCATCCTGCACACTAGCCAAATTCTGATTTTTATGTGCATTTTTTTTGTCAAGACATTTCATTAGAAAACCATATTAAGGAATATTACACCATTGTCTTTCCAATGAGCTAGCTAAATTGTGGGTTTCATAGTTCAAGTCACCGTTAATAAATTTACAATACCATAAATTCTGAATAGAAAGCAACTATCTAATGTTACTAATAATAGGGCGCCACACCCATCGTGTAGCCAAAACAGAGTTGTGGATCCTGTTATAAGGAAGAAATTTGGTGACATTTTGATCATGTTTCATTTTGGTCAAGTGGGGTTAAAGGGGATAGTCGACGCCAACCCTAATTATTGAGGGTCAACAAATAACGCGCCCAACACCCCAACCTAATGTTGAATCCAATGATGCAGTTGAGGATTGTTGAGAACCAACCATTACCTCTAACCCGAAGTTGAATCGGATCACATCAATCCCTTGAGCCCCCCAATCATTTTATAGGTGTAAGAGTGATTAGTTAGATTTTTCTTTCATTAAAGGGATTTTTTAAGTTTGGCCCTCGTTAGATTATACCTAATAGAGTTTGACTCTCATTTAAAATTTTAATTGTATCTAATAGAGTTTGACCATCATTTAAAATTTTAATTTGATTCTAATTCTCATTTTCTAACCGATTTGTTAGGTCAATCACATTGACTAATTAATATTATTTTATTGATCAAAATATCCCTATTATGAATATAGGGATGGCAGTGGGGCGGATTTTTACGGATATCCGCCCCACCCAATCCGTTTGGGGCGGTTTTGGATATGCCTAAATGAATTTTGGGGCAGATACGGATATCCAAAATACATCCGTTAAATATTCGGGGCGGATACAGATTTGGCCGTATCCGCCCCGCGGGATATCCGTTTATTGATAACATTACAACAATACCCTTCCCTTTATAAATAACCCTAACCCTAACCCTCATTCCCTCCCTCACACAAAGTTAAACCCTTAACCCTAACCCTCATTCCCTCCCTCACACACACGCCCGCGGCCCGCCTCTCCCTCTCTGCCTCTCACACTCACACACAGAGGGCCGAGCAATTCAAGAGCGAAGGTTGCGAAGCCGCCGAAGGCCTCTCTGTCTCTGCCTCTCACACACACAGAGCACAGGCGGAGGACCACAGCGAAGGCGGAGGAGGCTGTCCGCCTTTTTTCTCTCTCACATCGAATCAGCGAAGGGCCGAAGGCGGAGGTCGTCCGCCTCTTCTTCTCTCTCACAGCGAAGGCGAAGCTCGTCCGCCTCATCTTCTTTGATCTCTCTCACAGGCTCACAGCGAAGGCGTCGTCGCCGCTTCTCCTTCTCCTTGTCCTTCACTAATCTTAGATCCAGATCTACGATCTGATCTTAGATCCAGATCTTAGATTTGATCTCATCTGATATGATCTATATGATTGAGATCTGATATGTCTGATGTGAAATCTGATCTAGATCTATCTGATCTGATCTCTGATATCTGATCTAGATCTATCTGATCTGATCTCTGATCTAGATCTGATCGATATCTGATCTCTGATCTATCTGATCTCTGATCTATCTGATCGATATCTGATCTAATCTGATCTATCTGATCGATATCTGATCTCTGATCTATCTGATCGATATCTGATCTGATTGAGATCTGATCTCTGATCTATCTGATCTGATTGAGATCAGATCTAGAGATTGATTTTTTTTTTTTTTGTATTTTTTTGTATGAATTCTTTGTAAAATTTTATTCAGATTTTTTGTATTTTTGTACGAATTCAGAGATGTAATAATTTTGTTATAATTCAGAGAATTTTTTAATTTATTGTTATAATTTTGTGTGGATTGGCGGGGTGGGGCGGATATCCGCCCATCCGCACGGGGCGGTTCTGAATTTAGATTAAAATTTCAAACGGATTGGCGGGGCGGATTGGGGATTGGTTATTACTGACGGATCGGGGATGGATTTGATCAAATCCGCCCCAATCCGTCCCGTTGCCATCCCTATATGAATACACATGCAAGACACGCACCAAACCCATAAAATCACAAAAAATGTATCTAAATGTCTAATGCTAATCTCGTGGTAATCATATGGAGCATTTGATTGGTCAGTCACACACGAATGTGAATGCAGGGAATCCCGCGACATTTGTTGGGTTTACGTATTTTATATTTTAGTTAAACATTGGGTAAGTACATGGCTAACTGCTCTAATAACATTGAGTGATGAGGCATGGAATCCGGAGGGTCCCCTTTATTTGATATGTTTAGCTAGAAATGGTTGTAGTATTTGATTGAGAAGGTTTCCTCTTGGCCTCTGTTTTTCAAAAACTAGCGAGTGTCTTCTAAGAAAATTTTGTTCTTTCATGACAAGATGAGGTGTTCGTTCATTTTAGTCGTTGAGGCACTTTTGGTATTTTTCAACATTTTCGTTATATGAAAATATTGAGACTAAAACCAACTCCTATTATCCATGACATGCATTCTCTAGAGGCTTAAGCTTAACTTCTGTAAGCATTTAGTAAACATGAAAACTTATAATTGTGAGAGTATGTTGCAGTTGTGTATGTGAAAGGGGTTGACGAGGAATTTGAACATGGGTAATCCAAAGTTGAAAAAACAAGCCAAGGGAAACACATAATGGCTCTCCATACTCATAATGATTCCGATATTATGAAATGTGAAGGAGATTAACAGAATGAAAGTTTCTGTTGATCTAAATTATTTAAGCGAAAGGGTATCGGGATTGTTATCTAAAAGCATTAAGTTATGAAGTTATTTATGTTCGTCCATGGACAACAATAATAGACTTAAATTATTCACATTTTATTAGCTGACTGTAGTTGCTGTATTAGTGAATTTCTTGCGTAGCAGAAATTTGCACCATAAAACATGATGTGGATGATAAGCTCTTTTCTTGGGGATTTTCTGTTTTATTTTTATTTTTTAGATATAGTAATTTGAGAAAATAATAAAAGTAAAATAAACAACAATATAATAGATGATATTCACCAACTATCATGCTATTAGGGTCCAAAAATTTCCAAAAGAGCTTTGCTATGCGTCGAGGGAAAGGGCGAGGAAAACAGCGAGGTAAAGGAGGTGGCGGGGGGTGAACCGTTCACCCCCCTCGAGATGTGTGCCGCATGCGCATCTCGAGAGAGGTGAACGGTTCACCCCCCGCCACCTCTTTTACCTCGCTGTTTTCCTCGCCCTTTCCCTCGACATTTAGAATTCCCGTTTCCAAAATCACCATCCCCTCCGAATAGTTTCACAAAAATAAACGAGACAAACACCAAATATAACCTTTCATATCACACCAAAAAACAAAATGTAAAAAGTAAAAATGAAAAAGATAGACACAAAAAGTGGATATAAAGTAAACAAACAGAGATCCAAAGATTACGTTAGTATGGAGTCCTCACCTTCACTTGTCTCACAAACTTGGATTTTCTTCCGGAAAGGAAAGATAGACAAGACTTATTATATATATATTTTAATGAAATCTGTAATTATTTCAATGAAGTTGACACCAAAAAGGTTCCCTTATTTTCAAGAAAAAATCAACTAGACAAGCTGAGTGTGTGTGAAAGAGAGAGGAGTGGGATCCCTTTACAAGTAGTAAAATATAAAGACTAGGGAAGGTGATGATGAGGGGTTGTTTGGGTGTGTATTGGACATAATTGAGAGGAAGGAAATTTATTATAGTTCCCAAGGAAGTTGATAATAGGAAGATTACAAAGGGAATCCACACAAACAAAGGTCTAAAATTTCTTCATCTCCATCAACTCTCCTCATGACTAGCTACTATTTCTTTGTACTTTGCATCTTGTTTGTGGGCTAATTATTTTGTTCATCTCAATCCATATTAGATAGGAAGGAAGATAGCTTAGTCACGAAATGGATTTATCGATCCGAATGTGAGCTTTGGTTTCGATTATGGATCGATAGTCTGATGCAGACTCATGTAAAGCTTGTCAATGTGTAAATAAGTGCACGAAATAAGATTGAAACCAAATCATTTGCATTTTTTGTATAAATTTTTTACAAAAATACTAGGAAATCAGGTTTTTGCAATCATGTTTTACAATAAGGGTGATGTAACGTGATCTCGAAAGTATAATGAAATCTCCAAAGAGTTTATGTGTATCTCGAGATTGTAAAAAAAACTCCTCTAACAATGCCACATCGTCTTATTTGCCAAAACATTATTGCAAAACCCGATTTCCTAGCTTCACTCAATTTTTTATATATGTACTCTATAAGAGAGGCATTAGATCAATTTTTTATGTTTAGTTTTTTTTTATAGTTAATTGTGGCTATTTTAGTTCAACAAACGGGCACCATAAGCATAATGAATAATAGAAAATGTCGAGTTCACCTTTTTACATTCCACAACTTTTACTAGGGCAGTCAAAATTTCCTCAAAAATCGAAACCGTATCATACCATTGGAACTAAATCTTTACTGTTCGGAAAAAGGAGCCAACCGTTTGTTTTGTACTGTACTGATTTCGATTTTTGGAATACAAAAAATACCAACAAACATAATAGTAAATTATTTTTATTTTTAATTATTAAATTTGGGTGGTGGGGTTTTGTTTTTATTTTTATTGGGAGTCATAGGGGTTGATTTGGGGAAAATATAAACAAGGTGATGTTCTTGATCGTAAAAAGTTGGCCTTTTTGAAATTTAGATGTAAAATTGTTCTTAGTGTCACAATTTTTGACAGATTGAAATTGGTAACGAACCAAACCTATACTTACCAGTAAAGTACACTACGGTATTAACTTAAAAAACCTAAAAAGCTGAACCGAACCGAACCGAACCATGCACACCCTGCTTTTTACATGTAGAATGTGAGTGCAAATGTGAAAAACTCCTTTCTAGTTATACGAATTCTTGAATCCAGAGATAAGATTCCCACTTCATGTTTGTTAGGGCATCCTAAGAGCATCCTATGATGATAGAATACTCAAGTCCAACCCTTTTATCAATCCTTTCAGGAAAAATCTTAAGTGCACTCACCAGGCTCATCCTTTCATAGTTCTGCCCCAATCAAATTTGCCTTTCCGAGTACAACATTCTAAACAATGGTGAAAAACTGTTTAACCTAATATACAAACACTTTGCTTAATTAACTTATAATCAGGTCAAATATGTTCAGTAAAAGAATCTTCATTTTCAATTATTTAGCCATGCTAGTCTATCTGGTCAAAACTTTAGTTTTTCTTTTCAAACTGGTTTATTACATAGTTCGATGATTCGGATTTACCTATGGAGCATTCAGTTGGTCAGTCGCACACGAATGTGAATGTAGGGAATCCCGCAGCATTTGTTGGGTTTGCGCATTTTATATTTTAGTTAAACATTGGGTAAGTACATGGCTAACTGCTCTAATAACATTGTGTGATGAGGCATGGAATCCAGAGGGTCCCCTTTATTTGATATGTTTAGCTAGAAATGGTTGTAGTATTTGATTGAGAAGGTTTCCTCTTGGCCTGTTTTTCAAAGGTAGTGAGTGTCTTCTAAGAATATTTTGTTTCTTCCATGGCAAGATGAGGTGTTTGTTCAATTTAGTAGCTAAGGCACTTTTGGTATTTTAAGTTATAAGGGAATATTGCTCCTGTTATCCATGATCTCAACCAACAAAATGATATGATAGATATGCATTCTCTAGAGATTTATAGCATTTTAGAAAATAACTCCTGTAAGCATTTCGTAAAGATGAAAACTTGTAATTGTGAGAGTATGATGCGGTTGTGTCTGTGAAAGGTGTAGACTAGGAATTTGAACATGGGTAATCCAAAGATGCAAAAACAAGCCAAGGGGAACACATAATGGCTCTCCATATTCATAATGATTCCGATATTCTTGGATTCTTATTTCGAAAAAATGACAATAGTCAGATTACAAAGATGATAAGAAATTGAGCTTGAATTCCCCAATTCAATCATCTCTCCCTTTTGACCTATGACCATTTTCCTCTTCTAGTTTGCATGTGTTTGTTAGAATGTTGCCATTGGACAACATTATGGAAATCTGATCAAATAATACACATTTTAGATCAATTATTATGAAGTAGATATGTTGAATGAAATGATGAGCAAACAAAGTTTTCATTGGATCTTTGAACTGCTTGAATGCATTACCCTAGACTTGTGATAGAGTCTGCTACAAATCTTATCCCAAATTTTACCAGCTAAGTTAGCAACCGTATGCAATTAAGACCAACTGTCATCACGCAAATCTATTGGCTATATATATATATATATTTAGAAAATTAGAGACTTTGTATCCTGCACCTGCTTTGGACTATTTTCTTCAGTCTTCAATTTGTTTGCACTTTGCATTGCATGAAAACTCTGTTTATTCTTACACTTTGTGTAACAAAAGTCAAAAGTCGCCGTCAGCAAAACACATTTTCATGAAACATTCACAGGTTGGCATAGAAACATGAGCGAAGAAGAAGGTTTAAGGCGAAAGCGGGCTGAGAGACGAAACGACAGAGACGCCGCCGCCGCCATAAGTAGGCTTGGTTAACTGAGAGACGAAACGACAGAGACGCCGCTTGGTTATGAAACGACAGAGACGCCGCTTGGTTAACTGAGAGACATAACGACAAAGAGGAAAGTCGAGAGCCGCCGCCCTGAGTTATCCAGAGCCACCGTCGCTAGGGAAGGAGGTTCTCTGGAGAGAAATCCAGAGCGAGGAGGTTCTCTAGAGAGAAGGTGGAAGCTCGATCCAGGTCGCCGCCGCTAGCCTGGGCTGACGCTTCAAGGCCGCACGATCGACCGGCTGTCGCTTGCTCTCTGACTGGGTTTAGATCGGAACTCTGCCGGAATTAGTTGCCTGGATTTTCGTGCAGAGGTACGGATTGCTACTGTTTTCTCTGCTTTAGTTTGCTTGGGCAGACCTGGCTAGGGAAGGGAACAACGTGATAGGACAGCTCCTCTAGCCGTCAACTTTTCTTCTCCCCAATGGGGAGTAAGGAACCTACGGTAGAGGCTACTAAGCCGTCTTTCGCCCAAATCCTTGGATAAATACTGATTGATGAGGTTAAAGAAACAAATGTCGAGGGGGCTAGATTCCGAAAAGAAGGAGAGCTAGCCATTGGGCTTAAGGCATCTTATGAAACACTTGGGGAAGCTTTCATGGAAAAACACGTGATAGTCTTAAAGTTCTCTAACTACAGACCAACATTGGAAGCTATTAGAGATTCGATACATCGAACCTGGGGGATTCTAGGCGATTTCTCTCTAGGTTTGCTAGACCAACGTCACGTTCTTGTCCGGCTTCAATCTGAGGCGGAAGCAAAGAAAGTATTGGCAAGGGACTCTTTCTTGATCCGGGGAGTTCAATTCAAAGCTTTTCGTTGGCATGATGGTTTCAGTCTGAAAGCATATCCGATATCGGTTCCACTATGGGTGGAGTTATCTAACTTGCCTTTGCATTTATTTCATCCCCCTCTTTTGAAAGCAATTGTGAACTCTTTTGGTGTCTTTTTGCGCATGGATGATCATACTCGATGTCTTTCACGCCCGGGTTATGCCCGTGTTTGCGTAGAGATGACTTTGGCGGATAAGTTACCGAGTAGAATTTGGATAGATAGATCTAACAATAGAGGCTTTTGGCAAAGGATTGAATACCCGGGTTTCAAATATTGTGATTATTGCTCATTGCTAGGACATCAGGAGGATTATTGCAAGAAAAAATTAGGTCATAAGGGCAATGTGAGAACACCCAACTTGGTGAAAGAAGAGAAGACTGAGAAACAAAAGGTGGAAGCCAAAGTCCTCAAGCAACAATATGTCCCAGTGGAAAAAAACTAAAATTTCAACGACAGAAGCTGGCACTAGTGGTGTAAAGAATGATCAGGGTGAGGAAATCCAGGAGGGCATTGGTGCTGAGAGGCCGATGATTAAAGATTCGGGGCATGTCATGTTGTCAAACAAATTCGAGTCACTTACGGAGAACATAGTTGAAGACGAGAGTAATCTAATGAATCATCAATTGCCTTGTAAGGCGAAGAATCCAGTCAGTGACATGGTAAAGCCAGAAACAACGGAGGAAGGACTTCTTGAGGCGGGGTACACATCGGTTGAAATTGCAAACGCGATTCAAAAACAAGGAGAGACAATTTCAGGGCTTTCGGTTTCTACAGAGCACGCCGCGTCACCAATAGTTGTTTTGGTGAACAAAACATCAAATGCTATAGATGATGATCCACAGAAGTTGATCCCTAGGAAAAATGCGACTGATGACCAAGCTTTTCTGCAAGAATGTGATAATGCTTCAGGTAGCAGCTCAAGGCCGCAGCAGAGAGCGTACGAGTATGTTCACCAATTGGAACCAGGGAGGGAGCAGGGGGTTTCGACCAAGGCTATAGACGGGGATGTCGGGATCTCTAGCCCAGTGAAAAAGAAGAGCAGTGGGAATGCTTCTCTACAGATAAATGCAATGCTTCCAAGCAGCAACTCCGGGCCAACAAAGGAGGACGCAGTAGCTGAAGATGATCATGTTGACAGTGGGTTTGTCTATGGCTCTGGCAATGGTGCTGGCGGTGGGGCTTACGTTGGTGATCAGACTCGTGTTCAGAGTGGAGACGAGGTGCATGACCGGAAGGTAGGGTTCTCAGCAAATGCGGGTATTGTACAAGATGACAAAACTTTAGTGGATGCAATAGTACTTGAAGCATCGAATATAAAACATATTAACTATTTGGTTCGTAACGCTAACAGCGACACTGAAATGGAGACCGATACCGACATTTCGGATACAATCAGCTCAGAAGAAGAAGATTTGGATGAATACACCATTAGGTCAAGAGTAGTGTCAGGTTTAAAGACAGACCAAATTCGAATATCGAAAAGATTTGATGCGACGGACTTCAAAGACATCAAGGTATATCCTCGTAGATCATCTAGACCGAAGAAAAGTAACAGCAAGTATAGGCATTGATCAAGGGGTTTGGTCACTATTTATTTTGGGTTTGCTATGATGTATGTCCCCTGGTTCTCTTTATAGGGTAAAAGTACCCCCAACTGATGTAAAGATTTTTTCAAGTAATAAAAATCCTAGTATTCTTATTTAAAAAAAAAATGAGCGAAGAAGAAGAAGAACCACTTCCACTTCCACCACCACCAGTTAACCTTCTTTCATAGCAGTGAATTGAAAACAATGAAATCGAAAGTTGAACCATCACCTGGTTCTCTCTATTCCAAACCACCCTTCCCCTCCTTCCTCTACTTGAATCATTTGCAAGTTGATTCAACAATGGTCTCAAACACACCATGTATAGTCTCCTATACCCACCTAGAGCCAAAACCACCGGTCTTGGAGGCCGAAGAAGAGCACTAGTGTTCATTGTGTGTGGTGAAACATGGCGGAAACATAGGTTTTCCCAGAGAGTGTCATTGCGAGAAATAGAACACCATAGACGACACACACAGGCTGCAACACTGAGTGAGCGGTCGTCGAGTCGCTTTAGTATCTCAGTGAGGATGTCTGGATGATCATTCACACAAAACTTCATATTGGTTGCACCATGTGGTGGTGCTCTTCTTTGTTTCTTCACCACCACCATTTTTTGTTGAGTTTGAAGAACAAACAAGGAAGAACAGAGAGTGATAAAGAAGAGAAGTTTTATAATGGAATGTGAGTGCTATTGCATGATAAAAGGATTTGACTTAGAGAGGAGAGAGAGGGAAATTAGGGTATCTGAGAGAGGGAGAGAAGGAGCCAAGTGAGAAAAAATAAAATAAGCAACCCTGGAATCGATGCTTTTGCTCTTTATTTTCTTGAGGTTTTATTTTAATTTTTGGGTTCACTCACTCATTCACTGTTCTTGAGTTGAGTATAGAGAGTTGACTCCCCCATCGTCGGATGGGACATTCGTCTTATCGTATTGTAGGTGCTTTACCACATTTTAATTCAGTTATTGTTGATTCGAAAATAAAATTTGTGAAATTTGTCTGCATGCAAAACAGACTAGAGATGTCTTTGAACAAAGTGGTCATAATGCAAATGAATCTTTTTCCCTGATTCATTGTGATTTATGGGGCCTTAGTCGTGTTCCGTCCTCTTGTAGAGCAGTTTATTTCTTAACCCTCGTGGATGATTTTACTAGAGCAGTGTGGATTTATTTGCTTATTGAGAAATCTGAAGTGCATAATATTTTGAAGAATTTGTGTTCTTTGGTTAGTAGACAGTTTGGTAAAAAAGTGAAAATACTTAGGAGTGATAATGGGACTAAATTTACTTCACTAAAGTCTTTCCTTGTTGAAAAAGGAATTGAATTTCAAACATCTTGTGTTGAGACTCCTCAACAAAAGGGTAGAGTAAAAAGAAAGCATCGTCATATCTTGAATGTGGCTCGTGCCTTGCGCTTTCAGGCTAGTTTTCCCATTCATTTTTGGGAGAATGTGTGTTGGCCGCTGGGTATTTGATTAATAGGACACCCTCCTCCGTCTTGAGTGGGAAAACCCTTATGAAGTTTTGTTTAATACTGCTCCATCTTATGACAACATTCTTACATTTGGGTGTTTGTGCTTTGCTCGAGTTCGGGAAAATGATAAATTTGCATCTGGAAGTCGTAAATGTGCTTTTGTGGGTTATCCGTATGGAAAGAAGGGATGGAAATTGTATGATTTGGAGAAAAATGAGTTATTTGTTTCTCGTGATGTTGTTTTTAGTGAGGGGGAATTTCCATTTCAAAAACCCCCTACTGATCCTATTATTGCCACAAGCAACGAGTTCCTAGTTGAGGATGTCGTTGGTGATGCAAATTCCACGAATCCAACACCGTTACAGTTGGGTATAGGTGATGAGTCGCAGGGGCCTTGTGACAGGGGGAGTGTTGGTATTGTTGAATCCGTGTCCATTGCTCCTAGTGCTACAGAAGGCCGTACACAATGAACACGACGTCCTCTGAGCCATTAACAGGACTATGTGTGTCACACCGCTCGCTGCCTCGATCCCATCGCACCAAATCCTACTTCTCAGTTGTCCTCAGGTATCCCTATCCCATAGCTAATTATGTAAGTTCTGCACCACATCGTCGTTTTTCGGCAGCTATTACAGCCGAGACTGAGCCTACCCATTTTTCTGAGGCTGTCAAACATGACAAATGGTGCACTGCTATGTAAGAAAAAATAAAGGCTCTCGAAGATAATGGGATGTGGACTGTGGAGACTTTGCCTTCTGGGAAGAAACCCATCAGTTGCAAATGGGTTTACAAAATGGAGTACAATTCTGATGGCTCAATTGAGCGTCATAAGGCGCGCTTGGTGGTGCTTGGGAACAATCAGAAAGCAGGGATCGATTACAATGAAGCATTTGCTCCTGTTGCTAAAATGACTACAGTAAGAGTTCTGTTAGTAGTGGCCGCCGAAAAGAATTGGGATTTGCATCAAATGGATGTTCGTAATGCATTTTTACATTGGGACATTGACGAAGAAGTTTATATGCGGCCACCCCCTGGCTTTCGGGCTCATTTCCTGGGAAATTGTGCCGACTACGGAAATCTCTTTATGGTTTGCGGCAGGCACCCCGAAATTGGTTTGCTAAACTCTCATCTGCATTAAAAACTTATGGATTCCTTAAGTCTTATTCTGATTATTCTCTGTTTACGTTTAAACAGAATGGTGTTATTTTGGTTGTTCTTGTGTATGTTGATGATTTGATTATAGCAGAAGATGATTTGGGAATGTTAGCTCGATTTAAGGAATATCTCAATGATTGTTTTCACATGAAAGATCTTGGTAAATTGAAGTACTTCTTGGGGATAAAAGTCGCCCGTGGTGCCGAAGAGATATTTTTATCTCAACGCAAATATGCGTTGGACATAATCGCAAAAACAGGAAAGTTGGGTGCCAAACCTGACACTATTCCATTGGAACAAAATCATGGACTTGCTTTAGATAACAACAATTTCATGGCCAACCAGGAGCAATATCGTCGTCTTGTTGGGCGATTGATTTACCTCACAATTACACGTCCTGAGTTGTGCTATTCGGTTCATACATTGGCTCAATTCATGCAATCACCGCAGACCCATCATTGGGAAGCAACTTTACGAGTGGTCTGCTATATCAAAGGATGTCTTGGACAAAGAATTCTTTTACGCGCTAGCACCGACGTTCTACTACATGGCTACTGTGACTCTGATTGGGCTAGTTGTCCAGTCACGCGCCGGTCCATTACCGGGTATTTTGTGCTTTTTGGGACTTCACCAATCTCGTGGAAACGATGAAACAACACACGGTTTCTCGGTCTTCTATTGAGGACGAGTATCACTCCCTGGCAACGCTCACGTGTGAGCTTAAATGGTTGAAGGGTCTATTATCCTTGTTGGGAGTCTCTCATACACGGCCTATGCATGTATATAGTGATAGTCAAGCTGCCATGCATATCACAGCTAATCCGGTGTTTCATGAACGTACCAAGCACATAGAAGTGGATTGTCATCTCGTTCGGGGTGCTATTCAAGATGGTCTCATTTCTACTCACTATGTCCGCACTGGTGATCAATTGGCTGATATATTTACCAAAGCTATCGAAAAGAAAAGATTTGCGTCTTTTCTCGATAAGTTGGACATTTGAAATCTTCATGCACCAACTTGAGGGGGAGTGTTGGCAAGATATGGTATCTTCGGGCTAGGAATATTGCATGTTGGCAAGATACGGTATCTTCGGGCTAGGAATATTGCATTTATTGGAGATTTTCTCTCCTTATATTTAGTCTTTATTTTGGGTTTAACTTCCTTATGTTTAGCTTGTATCCCTATTTTGAGTGGTAGGTTTTCACTATATATGTAACCGTGAGATATCAATGAAGGGAAGAAATTTGAGGTGCCAAAACTATCACATCTTGATCAAACGTATCAACATCTTGCATCATTGTGATGTTTCAAGATAGTGAGATGTTCGAGGAAATAAACTTCTCTAGTTGGCAATGGTTGGGGAAAGTGATGTTAACCATATGATTATCTTGATAATAGCATTAGGTATTTATTGATTTTTTAGATACTTTAGCCAATAAAATAATATTAACTAGTCAATATGACCAACCTAACAAATCTGTCAGCAAATAATGGTTAGATTTAATTAAAATTTTAAATTAGGTTCCAAACTCTATCAGAAATAAAGTTAAAAAGATCAGGCTCAAAAACTTTCCAAAGATTTTGAAGGGATGTTTGAAATAAGTGCATTAGCTAGAAAGTCTTGTCCATCAACAATGAGTGGGGGTTAGGATATAAAAAAGACCATTGTTAAATAACACCATCATTTTCGCTGAAAGACACTACTACTCCACTTTTTTGGATATGTTGAATGACACCACCACCTTTCTTTCTCCACATTCTCTTCTCTATTTATAGGAGCAACACCACCTCGCCCCACCACCTCCGGCTGATTTCTTATTTTTCAAAATTAAAACCTGTGTCGAACCACCACCACCAACACCAAACATTTGCTCTATTTTTTCTCTCCTAGTGTTGTAAAATGAGGCTCATCCGTAGTAAAAGTGAGAGAATTAAAAGAAGAAAGAAAAAAGAGACAAAGATATTTAAAAAAAAAATAGAAAGAGAGAAATGTCGAGAGCACACGATTGAAGAAAGGAATTTAAACTCTATATATAATATATCCCATTCCTATATCGTTTTAGAGAAATAAAAGAGGAAAATAAAACTCGCATAAATCTCTCATGGTGTGGGTTCCCCACTCGCATGAGCTTCCGCAGGGGATAATTTTTTTCCTTGTCGAGTGTTCATCGAGTGGAAGTTCCACACCACCAATTTCGTTTTTTTCACACCACCATTGAATTTTTTTTCTCACACCACCAATAAATATGCATAACAGAGAAATCCAAACTCAAAACGAAAAAATGCAAAATATGATAACTTTCGACTAATGTAAACCCTCAATTGAGACTGATTATCAAGTTCATCCAAAAACAAAAGTTGTAGTACTATGAGTTATCTAATAAACACAACTTGAATCAATTGAAATGTTTTGAAATGAGCAAGTTATGATCATTTTACTAAAGTCACGCAAATCTATCTTGCAATAAAAATGGGATAGTGTTGACTTTCAGCCAACTTATATGCTTGATTAAGACCGATTCTTAAGTTGATCAAAACATAAAAGTTGGATTACTCTAAGTTGTCTAATAAACACAACTTGAATCACTTGAAAATAATTTGAAATGAGCAAGTTATAATCATTTTACTAAAGTCGCGCAAATCTATCCGAAAAATAAAAATGGGATAGTGTTCCTGAATTTCGGCCAACTTATATGCTCGATCGAGACCGATTCTCAAGTTGATCAAAGCATAAAAGTTGTATTACTCTAAGTTATCTAATAAACACAACTTGAATCAGCTGAAAATATTTTTAAATAATCAAGTTATAGTCATTTTACTAAAGTCGCGCAATCTGTCCAAAATATATTTGTTGTTCACATTGTGCAAATGTGAGGTATCTCAGATATCCCGCAATGCACAATGCGAACAGGAAACAAATTTATGTTTGCATTGTGCAATGCGGGATATCTTGGACAGATTGTGCGACTTTAGTAAAATAACCATAATTTGTTCATTTCAAAACATTTTCAAGTGATTCAAGTTATGTTTATTAGATAACTTAGAGTACTAAAATTTCTGTGTTTTGATCAACTTAAGAATCGGTCTTAATTGAGGGTTTAAATTGGTCAAAAGTTACTATATTTTGCATTTTTTCGTTTTGAGTTTGAGTTTCTCTGTTAGGTTTTTTTTCTGGAAGACGAGCTGGGTTTTTAAGAATCCCATAACCTATCAACTAGGCGACCTATAGGTCAACACCCATTAGAAAGCAATCATGACGCGGGTGGGATTCGAAGCTAGGACGTGGGGGACAAACCCACACAGCCCTAACCACTAGGCCATAACACCACACTACACCAAAAGGCCTATTTAGCTACACGGAGATGGCCACGGCTCTAAACCGTTGGTTTATTTGCCACGGCAAAAAATCGTGGATATCGTGGCCAACAGCCTAAAACCGTGGCTATAATCACTACCCAAAAGCTGGCCACGACTCTAAACCGTGGGTTCAGTTGCCACGGCAAAAAACAGTGGCTATAATGGGCAACGACCAAAAACCGTGGCTAAACAAGAGTGTTTTACACGTGCCGCCTGTGTGGATAGAGGAGTTTCGCGCTCTGGTGAAAACAGGTTTCGTGCTTTGGCGAAAAAAATTGGGGAAATTAAAACAGTGTTGCACGGTCATTGCGAAAAAGAGTTTTGACCTATTGCAAAAAAAATTGGCGCAGAGGAGAGATCGAGGAGCTCCATTTTCGTTTCAAATCAGATTGTGGAGAACAGTTTCACTGTTTAGTTTCGCCTCCTTCCATTTTCATTTTAGGGTTCCTTAGAAAATCAGAGTCAGAGAGAGGAGCAGAGGAGAGTGTGAAGAGAAAGAAGAAGAAGTGAACCATAATCAATCAGTAGAGGATCTTTCGGGCTAGGGAACGGCTTGGTCTGGTATTGCATTTGTTTTTTACTTCTTCGGTTCTTGAATTTAAATTTTTTTTTTTTTGAATTTTTCAAGACATGTTAGATTGAAGTAATGTTTTAGCCCTTTGTTGATGCATGATTATGTTGATTGTTTGATAAACCTTTGTTGATGCTTTCATTTTAGGGTTTGTTAGAAAATAAGAGTGATAGAGAGGAGCAGAGGAGAGTGTGAAGAGAAAGAAGAAGTGAATCTGTTTAGTTTCCTGCTTAATAGTTCATCAAACAAACACACAGAAATTTGTTGAATATGTTTAGTTTCGATCTGCTTAATATTTCCTGATAGAAATTTGAATAGCTACGGCTGAGCTGCTCTTCTCAAACAAATTATTTGAAAGTAATACACACTAGTGATAGAAATTGAGATACACTTTGCGAGTTATTTTGGGTCGATCATTTGGATAGTAACAAAACGAAGCGTGTTTTTAATATAAAAATGGCTTTAATTGTTGGTGTTCTGAGCATTGACATTTTATGGTTCACCAATAACTTGTCCTTTTCTTTCTGATTCAAAATTTTATTATGGGATTGGGAAGTTGCATAGTTATGGATTTAATGCATCTGACAGAATATATTGACATTTTCTCTTCTTACTTGCACTTTCTTTTTCACATTGTAAGTCGACTTCCCAAGTTTGATTGTCTCACTCATTCATTAGGTGTGTTTATATAAGCTCTATTGATCTATGGCCAACTTTAATGTAGTTACTTGATGTATATTATATAAGGCCATTTAAAAAATGATTGAAAAAAAAAGACATAATGGAAGAGGATGTAAATATTATTAGGTTAATGGCTTTACAGCTAATGCTTTTGAGTAATCACTATAACCTACTGACTATTTAAGATATTTTAGACTTTTCCCTTTTTTTATTTTCCCTCTTTAGGATTTCAACTTGGTTGATGCATAGTTCTAGGACATATTTTGGACAAAATTTGAAAGAGTTTTGCATTCTGTTGATTTTGTTGATATTTTTGGTCAGACATTAATAATGTCTAACCTAATAGTACCGTTATTTGTAGGAGAGAATTCGTATAGGTAAGGAACTTCTTGAAGCAAAGCGGATTGAGGAAGATAAAGAAAGAAAACGGTTTGTCTTGATATGAAAAATCTTTTTGGTTGGAAAATGTTTTATTGTCTTCAGTCTTCACCATTATCTTGTTTCACTTCACCCATTTATGTGCAATTTATTTGTTTGCCCCCTAAAACTAAAATAGATTCATTTTCCTGTTGTAGGATAATTGTCTTGCGGAAAGCAGAGAAGGAGGAAGAGAGAAAAGCAAGGGAGAAGATCCGTCAGAAACTCGAAGAGGATAAGGTATATGTTGAATTCTCAACTTATCTTTTATTGAGGTATGATTGAAGAATAATTTGTTTAAGTTCATATTTCATAAACACATTTAATGAGGCTGAGAATTCTTATTTTATTGAGGTATGATTTCAGTTGGCCACCTTCCCTCCTTTTTCCTTCTCTCTTCAGTTTGTCACCACCCCAGATCCCCTCCCCTCTTATTTTTCTCTCTTTGCATCAACAGTTCACCACCACCCCACTGCTAGCCGCTGACCCTATCTTTCCCCATCTATGATCGGTTCATCGCCACCCAGCGCCGTTGCCACCTTCCCCTCTCATCCTCTCTTTACTCAAGGGTAATTTTGTCAACAAAATTAGGCATGTGAGGTGTTTAACCGTCGAGGGACGAAAATTGTTAGTCTTGGTTATGACTGCAATACGGATATCTATTCGGGTGATCTCATATTAGCTATTTATTATGGGTGTAAATCACAACTAACCCTTATTATTATTGTTATTACTAATATTATTATTATCATTATTATTTGGGTGGCCTTCTTTTACTTGAGCATATATCTAATATGAACTGTATAGTAAACCTTATACATGACAATTTTTCTGTTTTTCAAAAACTCCCTTGAGATTGGTCTGCTAAAATAGTAAGCAACTTTACATTAAACTTAAATCCTAGAAAAAATTAAGCTATGAAGCATGTAACCCTTTGAACATTGCCCTGTAATATTGAAACCTAACTTGTAGAACCAATCTCACGCAATCTTCAAGGAGCAAAAATTGCAATTACATAGCTGGACTCCTCAGGATATTAAATCTCTGATGAACTAAAACTGATTGGAAAGATGGAAGTAGTGTCAATAAAATCATATCTTTATTTCTATTTGTTTTCTCAAAACAATTCTAAGAACAATTCTTGAATGAACACCTCGTTATACTAGCGGTAACCTGGTATCGGCACCGTTCTCTTGAACTGTTCAAAGAATTATTTTTAAATGATTATTGTTATTCTTGTCTATTTTATTTGTGTGTTTTACTATTTATGTATGTTCTTTCTCCTGTGTTCAACTATTTGTTATAGACTGTAAGTTTAGTTTGCTTTCTGAAACCTAGTAGTCCTGGGTGCAAAATTGGTATCAGATGAACTGAAACTGATTGAAAAGATGGAGGTAGTAGGGTACTCCCATGAAACTGATATGTTGTGGAAGCTACTATCTATAAATGTAGTGTATATAGTTGTTTCTTATTTCTTTTTGTTTGATAATGGTTTATATCTATAATGTCATTGATAAAAATGGGTAGTACTTGCGGCAATCTGTCCACCAATGATGTCACTACATCTATAAATGATGACAGTGAAGTTAAAAAGACCATACAGTTCAATGTCCATGGTTTAGCAGTTGAACCTGGTGCTAGAAATTTCAATAAACACATTGGAAAGCTTGTTGAAACCCTTGTGCCTATCAAATTCAAGGGTTGGCACCATGTTACTGACAACTACAAAGAGGATGTGTGGAATGACCTCAAGGTGAGATTTTACATTATTGATTTTCATAATGTCTTATTTTATTGTCAACTTGTATCTCAATGGATTATTTGCAGCGTGAATACGACATCCCGAATTATGTGAAAAGGAATGTGCATTTGAAAATGCCAGAATATTTCAGAAGGTTCAAGACAGATCTTAGGAAGGACTATTTGGATAAGTATCCTACCATTGAGGAACAAGAGAAGCATGTTCCACATGGTGTAAGAGATGAGGATTGGAAGGAGTTTGTTCACTATGAGAGCACCCCTGAAGCGAAGGCAATTAGAGCCCAAAATTCCAAAAACAAAAAGGCTTCAAAGTATGTATGGGGGGGGGGGGGGGGGGTGGCCAAAAGAGTGTTGCAGAAGTAGAGTATGAAATGGTAATTGAGTTTCTAGCTACTAGTACAATAATAATCATTTAAATATATAGGCTGAGACTAATCTTTCAAGTATATAGGTTGAGAAGAACCCTGATGGGGAACCAGTCACACGCACTGATATATGGATTGCTTGTCACACGGGAAAGGATGAAAAACCCACGCATGGTGCTGAACTATATATGGTATGTGCCCAATGATGTCTTTTATACACAAATCTTAATTTACTTTGTAGTTGTTTGAATATTATTTGTGTCCTGTGTTATTTTATTTTTTCATTCTTTTTAAGGAACAAGTTAAAGCAAAAAAGGCCGCCTTGCAAGAATCTTCAACCCAGGGTACCACTGACCTCACTATTGATAATGATCCTCTAAGCCAAGTGTTTGGCCAAGAAGAAAGGGGACATGTTCGTTGTGTTGGAACCACCGTCTCTAAAAGGAAGTATGATGCTTCACTTCCCGCTCGTTCATTGCTTTTGGATAAAACATTGGAAGTAAAAAAATTTAGCGAAAAATATGATAGATTGGAAGAAAATGTTCAATGGATACGAGAGAGACTTGAAAATGGAACTTATGTGAGACCATCAACAAGTGAGGGTACACAAGGAGGGACACAAAGAATTGAAGATACACTTTCATCCCGTGCACAATTGACAAGGCAACCAGAAAATCTATTACCTCCATCTCCATTACCACCATCTTCTCAAGGTGTTGCGAGGTTTTCTTCTCCAAGCAATCATGTTCCTTCAGTGTCAAGGACTTACAAAGTTTGTGATTGACATAAGAATAGCAAAAGAGGTTGTAGATCCTATCCATCAATTCTCTTGCGATTGCCATGGATCATTGAACCCTGTAACAGAGATCAGACTTTCTTATATATGCTTCAAATATATGACTGAGGTGAAACTTTACAAGAGTGATCCAAAAGGAGACATGATGGGGGATTTGGACGTTGGTGATTTCTTCGTATGGTGTAAAAATCATGTGGAACTTGATGATTGATAGTTACAACTACCTTGGTAGTTACAAAACCTTAAACGATATCTTTGATGCTTGCTATTTTGTGGACTTGCATGCAATATTGTAGTACTTAGTACTTATACGTTCATTTTTGTTTTTTGACTTACACACTCCTGGCTGATTTGGTTTGGTAGTCTCAAATCTGTAATTTTAATTTGGATTTGGTAGTCCCAAATATGTAATCTTAGTAGTATTGTTTTCTTGTTGAATATATGTATATATATACTTACCTATGTTTTTTAAATTTATAACAACTATTTTTTAACTCCGCCAATGTAAAGGTTCTTTTTTACATTGCCGGTCCCAAGCCCGGATAAAGGAGGAGGGATGAGGGTATGTTTACCTTTATCAATTTTTGTGTTAAGTTTCATTATATTTCATTGTGATATGGTTATTTATTTCTTATATATATATATATATTAAATTTTTTGATGTGTAGGTGGCTATTTTCATCGTCTCAATGATCTATCTTATGGAGTCGGCTCAATATATTAGGTGGATGGGTATACTGCAGGTACGTGTTGTTTACTGCTTACAAAAAGGTTGGTTTATGGAACTGGTGCTTATAACATTATTCAGCTGCTTTGGTTGCTTACTACTGCTACTTATACTACTACTTTTGTTGATAGCAGAGATAAAAAGAACTTAATGTTTATCAGTTATCAATGTCTGATTTCATTTGCAGTTTGGTTTGGTAAATGGATTGACATTTTGATTGAAAGTGTTTTGATAGGCCCCCAATCAGATTTACTTATACAAGGAAAAGACTTAGAGAAACAAAACTGTGAATGGAGAGTATTCTGTCAGTGAAGGGTGCAGTTAGTTGCTCTGTTAGTAAATGGTTGCTCTATTAGTAAATGGTGGAGTCTGTCAGTTAGTGCTCTATTAGTGAAGGGGGCAGTATGTCTAGATGTTCTGTAGTCTGTCAAGTCTTAGAAGCAAAGGATTTGCTGGCTGCTCAAGATATCGCAAATTCTAGAGGTGGTAACTTGCAAAATAGTTATGGTGCGGCCGCAAGATTGACGAGGTAAGCTTTGACACAGGTAATATTTATGACAATATGCTTATGTTCCTCTTTCTCTCGGTGTGATTTATTTTCTTTTATTGCATTTCCTTGAATTCAGGCCAGAGTGCAAGAGATGAAAGAAAAACAGCATGAAACTCTGGCCAATGGAGATGCAAGTTCTCATGTATGTAAAGTCTGCTTTGAAGCACCAACAGCAACCCTTCTCCTCCCATGTCGGCATTTTTGCTGTAAGTAATCTCAATTTATCTCATTCACAGATGGATTTCATGAAGGTTTTTTTTTTTTTTTCCCAATTAGAGAATACTTTTGCATTTTAAGATGGCTGATTGTACCACTTTATCCCTTCTTTTGTTTTGGTTCCTGTGATCCCTTCTTTTAAGGTCTTACTGTGGTTTTCCCTTTCCTACTTTGGTTTAGGGTCCTGTGATCCCTTCCTTAAGGTTGATTTTACCATTGATCAAGTGATTGCAAGACCTGGATTTTTAAAATTTGTTTGTTACAAATTTTACTCAGCAGCAAAACCAGTGTCCCTTTCCCTCCTTTCTTTCATTTTGGTGGCTGCCTTATCTGAGCCAAGAAGGATTGATCTTATGCCTTTATAATCAAATGATCATTGCATACAATTTTCCTATGAATATGTCCTACATGAATCAGCCAATAAAAATTCTTACTTTAATATTAAACTTACCAATAAAAAAATTTGTGACTGGGAATTCGACCACCAACAAGTACTGATCAGCCAGTTTCGTCTGGTAACATGATGCTGCTTTCTGTTTTTGCAATGACAGGCTCACTCGTTAATTAGTGTAACTGCATGGAGTTTATATTGCTTTTGCATGTAAGACTATAGAGAATCATCTCTCGTGATGATTTGTCTGAAAAATTATATCTCATTGCCACCTGTTTCACTTGTTGGACAGGTCAGTGTACCATGCCTTTAACACTTTATGTTCTGCCAGTTTATGGCAAGTGCTGATTACTCTTGAACTTGATGACAAGAAATGTGCATTGGTTCATCATATCTTGATGTGCACTGTCAAGATTTTTATGTCATTTGGTTCTTTTTATGTAACCGAATGATCTTTACACTTCTTTGGATGTTATATTCTGTGGACTTCTATGTTTGGTTTCAACCACAAATTTACTATTTGTGTCTTTCAACCTCTGCATTTGTTGAAGTGTCTCATTTGTTACTCCTTGTATACAGTTTTCTGCAGGCAAGCTTGGGGCCAAGTTCAAGCCATTTTCGAAGGTATGAAAGAAGCTCTTTATTTATAAATATATCAGTTAGAATTGATTGACCAGAGGATGGTATCTGCTTGATCAAAGGACTAGAGTGCAGGCAACTGAACTGAGGGGCAGAGTTTGGTTGCAGTGTCTATTTATCTAATTTAGAGCTTCATGGTGAATGAATTTTCATTTTTAACGATGAGTGAAACTAATTCGTTGAGATGACATTTTTGGTGGGCAAGAATTAAGTTCTTACCATTACAGACATGTTATTTTTATGTTTAACTGGTATCAATGAGCATATAAGTTGTGTTTGAATTTTTTTTTTTTCTTTACGATTAAATCGCTTATACACCACATGGTTTTGAATGCATGCTATACCTCTCCACATTAAGAATTATTTTCATTTGCAGTTTCCTCCTTGTTACAAGGACATGAGTTTCTGGATCAGTGATTCATTTACTGAGAACAATTTGTGTGAGAGGAGTTGCTGGTGATCTTGCTGACGTGAAGCTGCCATGGGAGAGTTGCTCGTGATCTTGCTGGTAATCCACCTTCTATTAATATTTTTTGAAAACATATGAAGATAATGGGTATTGTACCATTTCATATTACTTACTGTCTGCAAAAGATATGGAAGATAATGGGTATTGTACCAACCAACCAGGTGCATGTTTTACTCCTGCAGATTATCTATTGAAGTACTCCCTATGGAGAGCTGGAACAAAGCTTGTTTAATAAAATGTTTGGGATTTACTATATAAGTTGGTTGAATCTAATTCTATCAGTTGGAACAATGCGGTTACAGAGTGCCCAAGAAGATGTGAAAGTCCTATATAAGTTGTTCAATTCTCTCATTTTGAGCATTTTAATGAATTTTGGTCTGGTTTAATCAGGTGGCTTCGACACTGCTCATGCTGCTGCTAGGTGAGTAAGGATCAGTTTTCGCAAAAAGTTTCCATTTTTATGATGAATTAAGGTTTTGGGGTTCTTTATTGGTGGATTTTTGAAAAAAAAAAAAAAAAAAAACTGTTCTTGTTTGTGTGAGATGTTTGATGTAATTTAGTGATAATTTGATAAATTTTTTGATTTGGGGTTTCTGAATTACAGGGCTTATGATCGAGCTGCAATCAAGTTCAGGGGAGTTGATGCTGATATCAATTTCAATCTCATTGATTATGATGAGGATTTTAAACAGGTGGGATGATTTTGAGTTTGAATCAATTTTGCATATTTTGATCTTGTTGGGTTTGTTTCTGATTAGGAATCTTTGATCTGTTTTCAGATGAGGAATCTGACCAAGGAAGAATTTGTGCACATTCTTCGTCGGCAGAGCAGTGGATTCTCGAGGGGGAGCTCGAAATACAGAGGGGTTACTCTGCATAAATGTGGTCGATGGGAAGCGCGGATGAGGCAGTTTCTGGGCAAGAAGTAAGGAATCTATAAATTAAAAGTTGGAATTATTGATGCTCTTGTTGTATCTTAGATATAGAGATTGTGTTAATTGCATGATTTTACAATAATTAATCTTATCGAATCCTTAAGACTTCTGAATTAGGCTTGTTTATCTCATCACCATTAATTTTAAAATTTCCAATTGTAGATATACTTAAAAGTGTATAATTCTCTGGCAACATTGTTCGATTCATCAAAGTCTCGATGCCGGTTGCAGGTACATGTATCTTGGGCTATTTGACAGTGAAGTTGAAGCTGCAAAGTTCTACCGATCATCAATCTTACTATTCGATTCTGAGTTCTTTTTTTTTGTTGCCTTAATTAGAGTTATACTAACTAATAATACCTTTCTCTTTTTATATGTAAACCAGGGCTTACCACAAAGCAGCTATCAAATGCAATGGCAAAGAGGCAGTCACCAATTTCGAACCAAGCACATACGAAGGGGAACTAGCTGTTGAACCTGATAATGGAGGTATTAGTGATTTATTAGATGATGTTTTATGTTGTTATTTCTAAGCTTTATCGACATGGTGTCAATTTAACTGATCAATAATGGGGGTTCTTAATTTGGTAGGTACTGATGGTAATCTTGACCTGCAATTGGGGGTTTCAATGCCTTCTATTTCAGATGGTTCGAAAGTGACCGAAAATGTGGGTGGTTTTCATGTTCATCCCGGCCGTACGAGATGGCTGATCCAAGGCGAGCAAGGGTGATATTCAAATTTGCTTTTCATTTATATTTCTTCTATTTTTGTTTAGATACATTAATTTCTACATATCTATCTCCCATTGATAATCTGTGGAAGTTGTGTTGTAGTTCCTATATCTCTTACATGTATATAATTAACACAGGGTTTTCTGCGTTATTGTCGACGCTAATAACAGTCTATGCTGTGGAGGAAGCTACTTGGGAGGACTACGAGCAGTTTCGTGTCTGTTTTCTAGATTTTCAGCCTTGAGGACAAGCCTTTTTTCAGGCGGCGTGGGATGTTAGGATGCCAATCCTATTTAGTAGTTACTTGAGATTAGAATGTCTTAGTTCTATTTTTGAATTAGGAATTATTGTTTGATTAGAATTAGGTTGAATTCAATTAGGAAGTATTATTTTTAGAATTAGGTTTGAATTCAATTAGGAAGTATTATTTTGCTTTCAGTTATAAATACATATGATGTAATAGAGTTTAGGTAAGCAATACAAGTTTTATTTAATTTATTTGGTGGCTAATCCCCAATCAAAGAATTTAGGTGGTTTGATCTCCAATCAAAAGGTCAAGGTCTCTATTAGATTAACAACATGGAGCGGTATAATCCTCTATTCAAGGCCTGCGTAAAAGGCGACTGGAATTCAGTCAAACGCTTCGTTGAAGATAACCCTGATGATCGCAATCTTTGGACAACCGGGATCGATGCCTATAAGAATCCTGCTCTGTGCGTAGCTGCCTTATGTGGTCAGACCGAGCTCATGAGGAACCTTGTTGAATTGATGCCAGAAGAAGCGCTGTTAATACCCACAAGTTACAACGGCTATCCACCTCTTCACTACATAGCTAAATATGGGGATGTGGAGGCAGCCAAGATCTTGGTCACTAAGAACCCATTTTTGACTCAGATCCAAAATATCTATAGTGAGACGCCCCTCTTAGTTGCAACTCGTTACGGTTGCAGTGAATGGTGCGGTATCTAGTAACGGTGACAAAAGATGAAGCGTGCGATATATGGCCTAGTCCTTTCAGATTCGAACAAGGCGCTGCCCTTCTTGTTGGCGTAATTAACTTGGATCTCTATGGTAATCTTTTACTGCAATCTCTATCATCCAGTAATTAGCTTCTTGTAAGGCAGATGAATCAAAATTAGTAGAAAGGGCCTTGTCTTTCTTATCTTATAAAATGATTTTGTTTTAATGCTTGTTTAGATGTGGCACTGGATTTAGTCAAGAAATACGAAGGAATTGCAACAGCCAAAAATTCTGATGGGATGTCTGCAATAAGTTCATTAGCTAAAAAGTCTTGGCTTGATTCAGCTATGAGTCGAGGTCAGTGGTTTGAATACCTTCAATCTCTCTAATTCTCTATGTTACTATTAATTCCTCGATTCTCACCATGTATATTTGATCGATTTCTGGGACTCATGAACTTTATGGAACTCCTTGTATTATTAGGAAAATTTAATTGTAGATAATGTTCAACTAGTCCACAAAACACTTTTTCTTCACTTGTTTAGTTTGGGTTTGTTTGATAGCATTTGGCGGAAAAATTATTTACGTGTAGTGTATATAACATTTGATTTTTAGTATTTGATTAATTATTTACGGAAAATTGTTTGTAAGTTCAGAAATTTAAATTTAAATTTAAAAAAAAATTGCAATAATAGCAAATTTACTAATATAGCTAGGTAAGAATATTTTACTTAAACATTTAATTGCACTTTATTTTTATTTTTACGTCCACCCTGCCCCCTTATAATCATTTAGTTGCTTTTATTTTTATTTTTATATGCTTTTCAAAACTATAAACTTTTTGTTTCTTGAAATGTGCAGGTGTCACAATCTCGCCTGCCAATCACATTATGTACAAACAGTACCTGGAACTTACTGAGTGCATTTGTAACAAAATCAGGTTATTAGATACGATTACGATGAATGATATACTACAAGGGGAAGGGGTCATCCTGGAAGCTTCAAAGCAGGGATGCGTCAATTTCCTAAAAGCGATCATAAATATTGATTCAAGTCAGATTATGTTACAGGATCAAGGTGGTAACTCTATACTTCACATTGCAATCAGGCATAGACAAAGGGAGGTATTTCACTACCTAAAACATCTAAGATTTGAACACGAGTTGTCCCACATGATAAACAAGGACAGAGACACAATATTGCATGTGGCAGCAAAAATGTCACCAGACATTGTACTCTACCAAATATCTGGTGCTGCATTACAAGTCCAACATGAATTCCAATGGTACAAGGTGATATGATGTTTATAATCTACCATTATGTATGTAGGGTATCATGATCGAGCCATTGATGTAAAAACTTAAACTTGCCTCATTATTATCATATATTGCATGCTAATCTTATTTCATGATCTTTGGAGGATCAATCCTAGTAATGCTAAGAAGGATTGACTCAAACCTGTTAAACATTTCAATAAGAAAACCCAGAATTTTTATTCCTTATCTTGGTTCACCCTCTGCCATAATTTTATTTATTTTTGTCTGCACCAATTCTAATTCTTCATATATCATTTTACTCTCTACAGGAAGTCGCAGCTATGGTACCTTTCTATAATGACTTTAGAAATCGTGAAGGCCGTACTCCAAAAGATATATTTGATGAGGAACACCGGGACTTAGTACGGGTAGGGAAGAAAAGGATGCAAAACATAGCATCATCATCTATGGTAGTAGCAACGCTTATAGTATTTGCAGCTGCATTTACTGTCTCCGGTGGTGCCAGAAGTGATATGGGACTGCCGTTTTTCTTGAATAAAATGTCTTATTTGGTATTTGCAGTATCTGATGCAATGGCGCTCTTCTTTTCCTTAACCTCTGTGCTCATATTCTTATCTATCCGTAAGTCCTCCTATGGTATTGAAGATTTCATGGTGTCCCTCCCCGAAGGTTGATGATCGGTGAAGCTATGCTCTTCTTTGCCATGGCCGCAATGATAATGGCTTCCGGTGCAACCTATGTTATCATGCTTGGACATAAACTTGCCTTACTCAGCATTCTTATAGCTTTTTTCATTTGCCTGCTGGTGATTCTGTTTATGATGTTTGTGATTTGACAGCCTCGCCCTTTTTATGATATATTTAAGTCTGCGTACATGTGCTGATTGTAATATCATTAATTACATTAACTTGGATCTCTATGGTAATCTTTTACTGCAATACTCTATCATCCAGTAATTAGCTTCTTGTGAGGGCGTTGTCTTTCTTATCTTATAAAATGATTTTGTTTTAATGCTTGTTTAGATGTGGCACTGGATTTAGTCAAGAAATACGAAGGAATTGCAACAGCCAAAAATTTTGATGGGATGTCTGCAATAAGTTCATTAGCTAAAAAGTCTTGGCCAGATTTAGCTATGAGTCTTGACTCACCCGGGTTTTGTTGTTGGTAGAGGATGGTGCAGACTCGGAGAAGCTGAGCAGAGTTGATGGGTTGTGAGTTTGAGTTTGAGTTTGAGGTAGGGGGAGCTCGCCAATTTGTTCACTGTTAAAAAAACAAGAAGAGCTGATCTCTTTAGTGTTTAATAATTTTTTTTATAAAAACCAATTAGCTACGGCAATTGGCCGTAGCTAATATCTTTAGTGTTTAATTTTTTTTTAAATCAATTAGCGCGGTTTGTTGCCCTCGCTAATATAAAAAATGAAAAATGAATTCTCTTTAGTGTTTATTATATTTTTTTAAACCAATTGGCCGTAGCTAATCTCTTTAGTGTTAATTTTTTTTTAAACCAATTAGTCTATGATGTTCTTTGATCTGATCTTCTTTGATCTTTTTTGATTTTTTTGATCAGATCAGATCTGATCTTCGTTGATCTAATCTTCTTAGATCTTCTCTAATCTTCTTTGATCTGATCTTTTTTTATCTTCCTTGATCTCATCTTCTTTGATTGATCTTCTTTGATCTTATCTGATCTGATCTTCTTTTATCTCATTTTCTTTGATTTGAACTTCTTTGATCTTCTTTGAACTTTTTTGATCTTTTTTTATATTATTTGATATAATCTTCTTTGATCTGATATGATCTTATTTGATATGATCTTATTTGATCTGATCTGATATTCTTTGATCTTCTTTTATCTTATTTGATCTGATCTGATCTGATCTGATATTCTTTGATCTTATATGATCTTATCTGATCTTCTTTGATTTGATCTTTTTTATCGGATCTTCTTTGAACTTCTTTGATCTTTTTTGAACTGATATTCTTTGATCTGATCTTCTTTGATCTGATGTTCTTTGATATTCTTTGATCTGATCTGATATTTTTTTATCTGAACTTATTTGATCTCATCTTATTTGATATGATATTCTTTGAACTTCTTTGATCTGATCTGATCTTCTTTGATCTTATCTGATATTCTTTGATGTTATTTGATTTGATCGGATCTTTTTTGAACTTTTTTGATCTGATCTGATATTTTTTTATCTGATCTTCTTTGATATTTTTTATCTGATTTTATCTGATATTCTTTGATCTTCCTTGATCTGATATTCTCCGATCTTCTTTGATCTGATCTGATATTCTTTTATCTTATTTGATCTGATCTGATTTTTTTTTATCTTATTTGATCTGATCTTCTTTGATATGATCTTCTGTGATCTTCGTTGATCTTCTTTGAACTTATTTGATCTGATCTGATCTGATCTGATCTTATATAGCTATTTTATTTATATAATTAAAAAAAGAATTAGCTACGGTAGAGAACCGTGGCTATAAAACTCATTAGCCACGACACTTTGCCGCCGCTAAGATAAAAATTTTAATATAAAAAAATGTTTCATTGGCGAGATTCGAACCCGGGTCGCCTGGGTAATTTGACCGTGGCTAACAAAAAAAACAAAAATTTCCAATTTAAAAAACAAAAATTCACATTTAGCTAATGTTTGCTTTATATAATTTAAAAACAAAAATTCACATTTAGCTACGGTATTTTGACGGTGGCTAACAAAAAAGAATTCTAAACGTTAGCTACGGCCCTGGTGCCGTCGCTATATTGTTTTTTTTAAAATGCATTAGCTACGGTATTTGGACCGTGGCTAACAAAAAAAAATTATAAACATTAGCTACGGCCCTATATTTATAAATATTTGTTTTTTAAATATTTATAAATCACAAAAAAATATTTATAAACATTAGCTACGGCCCTATGGCCCTATCAAAAAAATTTATAAATATTTGTTATTTAAAAATCACAAAAACATTAGCTACGGCCCAAGTGTCGTCGCTAAGTTGTTTTGTTAATTTTTTTTAAAAAATGACATTAGCGACGGTACGCGGACCGTAGCTAATTATAAAAAATTTCGAAACATTAGCTACGGTCCACGAGCCGTCGCTAAGGTGTTTTGTTAAAAATTTTTTTTAAAAATGCCATTAGCGACGGTATGTTGATCGTAGCTAACAATAAAAAAATTTCGAAACCTTAGCTACGACCCAAGAGCCGTCGCTACATTGTTTTGTTAAATTTTTTTTTTTAAAATGACATTAGCGACGATACGCAGACCGTAGCTAACCATAAAAAAAATTCGAAACATTAGCTACGGCCCAAGAGCCGTCGCTAAGTTGTTTTGTTAAATTTTTTTAAAAAATGACAGTAGCGACGGTATGCGGACCGTAGCTAACCATAAAAAAATTTCGAAACATTAGCTACGGCCTAAGAGCCGCCGCTAAGGTGTTTTGTTAATTTTTAAAAAAAAATGCCGTTAGCGACGGTTTGTTGACCGTAGCTAAGAATAAAAAAAATTTCGAAACCTTAGCTATGGCCCAAGAGCCGTCGCTAAGTTGTTTTGTTAAATTTTTTTTTTTTAAAATGCCATTAGCAATGGTTTGTTGACCGTAGCTAAAAATAAAAAAATTTCGAAACCTTAGCTACGGCCCAGGAGCCGTCGCTATGTTGTTTTGTTAAATTTTTTTTTTAAAATGCCATTAGCGACGGTATGTTGACCGTAGCTAAGAATAAAAAATTTCGAAACCTTAGCGACGGCGCTACGTTGTTTTGTTTTTTTTTTTTTTTTAAAATGCCATTAGCGACGGTACGTTGACCGTAGCTGACAAAAAATTTCGAAACATTAGCTACGGTTCAAATGCCGTCGCTAATGCTAGTATTAGCGACGATTTTAAGCCGTCGCAAAACGGTTATTTTAATTTATTTACCGAACCCGTAGCAGAACCTATAGCGACGGTCAATTGCCGTCGCAAACCGTTTCAATAGTGACGGTTTTAAACAACCGTCGCTAATTTCGCTTTTTTTTGTAGTGATTATTTTGTTTACCTTAGTGTCTAAGACGCTACTGATAGCCCTTTTCAGATGTTCACTGATGGTGGAAAGAATCAAGCATGTCACAGTTCACTATAATGAGGTTTTGGCATGTGTACAGAGTGAATTAGTTATATTGGCAGTTATGGCGCACTATGTAGTTAAACTATTCAACCGGTTCCTCATTGATCCAGGAGTGATATGTTTTGGAACTAATTGGGATCATTTTAGCCAATACCCTATTTACTTGAAGACCAGAGTTGTTTTGGTGATTTTCAACATAGCAACCATTCGGGTAACTTTCAAGCAATTTCTACTTGGTTTGCTTTTTGGGGTTTTGTTAGATTAGTAAATGTTTGTTCACTAGATTAGAAATATGTTGGTTATTTTGTGAGAGATCTCTCGTTTGTTCGAAGCCTTTTCTTCTAATCATGCATTTTATGTCAACGTTTCTCCTCATTGAGAATTTCTCCACACTCTGCTTTTTGAAAATCTGGGTTTTAATCATAAAACCAGAACTTGATAGTTCAAAGTGGGACCTTTTCTCTGAGATTACAGTCAGTACAATGCAACAAATTCCATTGATTTTTTGCTAATAGAATGGGACCTTTTCTGATCTCAGAGCGCAGATTTCAAATGGTAGCAACCGGTTTGCAACAACAATTTGACATGCAAGGACATCTGATCCAGTGTATTGCATGGTGCAGTGCAGGAAAGACCTTTCTAGCTCTGACTGTGTATCTCGCTTTACTGCAGCAGTGATGCAATCAGCAGGTGTTAG